>JAQIXT010002096.1:0-12231 GCA_034700445.1 Stenotaenia linearis
TTTTCGATCGAACGGACTGGGTGTCGACATCCGTTGCCGAAATATGGAAACGTTGCGATTTTTCCGCCGAATCCGCAGATTCACTGCGACGGGGTACGAGCGGACCGATGCGCGCTTCTGCGTGAGTGTACCCACTGTTTTTATGTCCCCTTTTTTTCTTTTCGCGCGACACGCAGATAGTACCGATGAATCCCAAATTGGTGAAAAAAGTCAAAATTTTGTTGTTTTTATAAAATTAACAGTTATTCTGACTTTCAAACAACAATAGGACTACAACTTACACTTGAAGTTTACACATCAAGATACAATTCCTGATATTATTTCACAACTTTGAACTGCTCAAAGTTGAGAAACTGATTGAAGGAATAAAAGTTTATTGTTTTTGATTACAAGAAATTGTAGTCACAGCAAATAAACGATTTTCTTTTGGGATTGGTCTGCAATTCAATCCTGAAATTTAAATCATACGAGATTTGTAAACAATGTCTAAACCCAACCCAATGGAGTTAAGAAAAAACATCAAATCTCGCCAACAACAACCAGGAAGGAAGGAAAGAAGGGGCAACATACTACGTACCCCTATTATACGTAGGCCACTAATACGTACGCCTCCAATCCAGCCAAGGGTTACAGTCAGTCCATCATTGACTGTAACTCAAACAACAATGACGAACACATCTCCACGTGTGTCATTATTGCAACAACCACAAGCAATTCCATCTTGTAGTTGGCAGAATCCAGGTGGATTTGGGAGTAGTCCTATCCCATCCCCGCTTGGAGGTTCTCACATCAGAGGTCCCACTCCTCCGGCAACAACTACGGAACACATTAGGAACCTGTTCCCAACAACTCCCCGACCTCAAGGAGTAGGAACGACACCGGTCTCAACTGTTCAGAATCCTCTTCTGAACTTGAGCCCATCAAGAGCTACGACTATGACAACTGGTTTAATCCAGGGTGGGGGAAGTGACGTGAGCGGTTTACAACCGCACCGCACTCCTACGCCACGTCATACGTCAACATCTCCAAGAAGTGAGCACGCCCTAGTGCAATCACAACAACAAGGGGTGACAAACACTTTGTCAATCAGCGACATTTGTAGACTGGCAATGCAACAGCTGGCTGCAAATGAAGCAACGGGATCTTTAACTGAACAACAGTTAATTGACTCCATTGCCATGCAACAAGTTGTCACCATTCCTACAACAACTGGGACCGCCAATCGGATGACAGACTTTATTTTGGGCAACCAAAATCTGCCATCACCAACATTAGGAAGTTTTCCGCCTCCCATGTTCAATCTACGTGGGTCAACAACGGCTTATGCGGGATTCACAGGCGCTTTTACACCCCAACTGCAACGATACGAGCAAACCATTTTCTCAAGTGCTCGTATCATCCCTAGTGATGAAATATTGGCCAGATACAGCACGAGGGAGGTTCCCCGACCATTGAGGGATCAACTTCCATCAACCAGGCACGCTTCTGATCAAGAACAGTTCTTGTTTACAGAACGTATCGATGAATTAGTGCGAGATGCGAACTCTCGCAGATCTGAGCAGGGATCCACCAATTCCCTTGCTCACAATATTCAATCCCACATTGGGCTTACCTCGGATACGACCGGTGCAACCAGTCGAAATCCCAACCCCAACACTGTCGAGTCTCATCAACAGCAAACAACCACCAGTGGTGATGAGAACATTTCAAGAATGGGACAACCCCCGACGTACGGTCAGGGGTCGGACCAACTGCCACCTAGTGATCCACATAGTAATGAAGAACACTTACCTTCCGATCAAGGGGATCCATTCTTTGAGGAAGATGAAAGTAGAGATTGTATCTATGTACAAGACATAGAACGAGTTCCACCCCTTGAATACCCTGTATACGTGAGTTTACAAGCTTCCGTATATAGCGTCAAGGATCGATTGGTGGAAATAGCTGAATTACCAGTAAATCAGCAAACACTCGTGTTCCAAGGGTGCGAACTAGAGAATCACCGTAGCCTTACGAGCTATGGGATTATGAATGAAGACATTCTCGACCTGTACATGATTCCAAGCGATCGTGATGAACAAACATGACAGAATCAACCCCCAAGAGATAGTGATGAACCACCCCATGAACAGACACACGAGAACCGTTCAAGGAATGACCATTACCCATTCCAAGAACCAAGACGTGAACAACGCCCAAGGAATGAGTACGATTCATTCCAAGGACGCCAACCCAACCCCTCACCAAGAAGGGATGCACACGACTCACGTCGAGACCGTTCAAGATCTCCCGTCAGAGATTCCAGGAGTCGAGAATGACGACGCTCTGGAGAAACCGGAGGTCAACACACTCATCCAAGAGAGGACCATGTCTCCCTTGATGAACAAGTCACTCGCATCCTGAGAAAAGAGTTAGCAGCTTTTGAAGCTAGAACTGTTCCTAGCAGTATTGAAGAAGTGGATCTGACGTCATATCTAAGTACGGCGTTCAGATGGGACTTCATACCAGCACCCCGTTTCCACCAACACCAAATGCGAAAATTTGATGGTTCATGGAAACCAGGGACGAGATTTCTGGATGAGTTGATGAGAGTAGCCTCAGCAACTCATGCTGGACCAAGGGATATGTTGGCGAACGGCGCGCCCTCTATGCTTGTTCATGGAGCGCGTAAATGGTTCAACAACTGGAGATTCCAGAACTGGGACGACTTCGTTCGTGGCTTTGTCCAACGCTACAGTGAAGACTCAGAGGATCGAGAGGCACGAGTTGCCAAGATTGCTCAATGCGAGGGTGAACCTCCTCGCGCATTCTTTGAGCGTGCTAGAGCCTTGTTTGAGACAATCCCAGGCAAGAACTCTGACGCCGACAAGATGCTAAGAGTTAGGACCGCAATGACGCAAACAACGCGTCGAGTCCTACTAGACTGTCGAGCACCACCAACCGACTCTTTTGAGGTGTTCTGCCACTTTGTAGCACAACACTATCAGGAGATAGACCAACGCTACTCTGCCAGCTTGACACCTAAAGAGCAGGAGGCAGCCAAAACCTTCAAAGAGAAGCTCGGTGCTTATCAGCGACAGGGGGAAGGATATTTCTACCCCCCGTCCCACTTTGAAATGGAAATCGCTTCTGAGGAAAAAGGGGTGAAGAAAGAAACGACCCCAAAAGGCACGGCGTTTCCCGAACCCAAAAAACCTTGGAACGCAGTACTTCTGGCTGAGGGGCTAACTGATCCTCTCATATCAGAAGAAACCAACTCTGAATCCTGTACTAACGAGGATGAAACCTCCCAAGCCGGCTACACCGCTTGGCCTGTACATGATAAGGATGAGGACGGAAATGAATGGATTCTCCATTCATTCGTGACTAACCGGACTCCCGGTTACCGTTCAAACGAAAGAAAAAATTGGACACCAGGAGCTCAAAATACTCCAAATCGGTCGCAATTCACCAGGAATACTAGGGGAACGACCAACAAGCCACAGCCTACGCAGACAAAACGCAATGCTTGTCACAAGTGCGGGAAAGACGGGCATTGGGCCAAAGAGTGTCCAGATAGAGAAAAGGACCCTTCTTTTCAAATCAAACGTTTGGAGACAGAATTCCAAAACTTCAAGACAGTTTTTAAAGACGATCTCTTGAAAGAATTTCGAGAGTTGTTTTCAAAAAACTTGAAGGTGTCGAAATAGAACAGCCTGTTTCTACAACGACACCAACTGTGACAACCAAATCAGACTCACAGGCACCCATCATCAACGAGAATCAGTCGCTCGTTGTGAAAACTCACCTTATCTGCGAGCAAATAAGTGAGATTAGTGAAGCTTCATTTAGCGATCCTGGGCCAACACCAGTATTGCTGAGTGAAACACTAGAAAACCCCATAGAAGAAATCTCAGCTCTCACAGCTACCATGGATTTAGAACCATGGTGTAGTGAGTTGCCAGGAATTCTGGAAGACGAAGGCGTGAGCAACATTCGCGTCTTCCGTGCCTTAACTGCTAAGCTTTCAGAGCTGCCAGTTATGATGTTGGCCGTCCTCCATGAGAAATTAATGGGAGTCCTAGACTCAGGCGCAAGTCGATGTATCATATCAGATCAACTCTTACGCAAACTAGGGATGCTGGATTCACTTCATGGCATCAACTCGAATGTTCGGATTGACACAGCCGGTCACCAAGTTCGTCCTTTGGGAGTGGTCACCATCCGCTTCCAGTGGGATGGTGGCGATGAACAGTTCCCATTCATCGTCATCCCTCATGCATCAAATCTCTTGCTAATTGGAAACGATTTCATGAGAAAGCATTTGATCCAGCCAAACCCCGTTACTCGGACGTGGAATTATATCGCCTCCGAGGACGCACCTCGTGTCATTCCCATTCCTGCATTAATGAGTGACACTAAGAACGAGTTTGAACAAAAATATCGAACTTACGCCGAAGAGTATGACTTCGCCACGTTTAATGCCGAATTAGAACGAGATAACGTCGTTCAAACCTTAGTAGAAGAAGCCACATTGGACGAACAGAAGTCCAGACTACTCATGAAACTACTGAGGAAACACGAGAAACGTTTGACCAAAATCCCTGGTCGAACACACCTTGTTCAACACGAGATATTAGTCTCTGTTGACAAGCCAGTACGCATACCGTTCAAAGGCTGGAATTCACAGAACAGGGAGTTAATCCGTCAACTGTGCCAAGACCTTTTGGACAAAGGCATCGTAACCAAAGCAACAGGTGAATTTGCGATGCGAATCGTGTTAGTCATGCGCGCGGGCTGTGAACCACGCATGTGCATCGACTACCGACCATTAAACAAGATCACGGTAATTGATCCAGTTCAAATGCCGTCAATCGACCAAATCATTCGTGAGCTAGGAACATTCGAGTGGGTTACTTCACTCGATCTTACCAAAGGATATTGGCAAATCGAACTTAGGCCCGAGAATCGGGTAAAGACTGCATTTTACTCCCCTCTGGGCCGACGGACTTGCCATTCGGACTTGTTAATGCTCCTTCAACATTTCAAAAGTTGATTGACAAAGTTCTTGGCGACGCACTCAACGTTTATGCATGGTCATATCTCCATGATATAGTCATCGTTAGTAAAACGTTCGAGGAACACCTCGTTCATGTAGAATCAGTGTTAGCCAAGCTCAGTGATGCTGGCTTACACATACACCCCGGGAAGAGTAAATTCTGCCGCAAAGAATTGAATTTCCTCGGCTACAGACTTAGCACCAAGGGACTGTCCCTTGATCCTAAGAAAGTCAAGGCAATCTCTGACTACCCTGCACCGACCGACGTAAAAGGCATTCAGAGATTCATGGGAATGGTGAACTTCTTCGCCAGGACCCTACCAAACTTTGCCCGAATTGCAGCTCCAATCACATCATTGCTTAAAAAATCCGACGAGTTTGTTTGGAGTGAAGAGTGCGACAAGGCCTTTAAAGAGGTGAAGCAAATGCTCATTGATGTACAAACAATGCCATTGCCAAACCTCAATCGAGAATTTACACTTCACACGGATGCCTGCCATGTTGGACTGGGAGCTGCTTTAACCCAGAAACACATGGTCAATGGCATGGAAGTCAATGTTCCAACCATGTTTATTAGCCGAAAGTTACAAGGCTCAGAGAAAAACTATAGCATAACAGAACTCGAATGTCTTGCTGTAATATGGGCAGTTCGCAAATTCCGTCCATACTTGGAATTTACTACGTTCACTGTCCTTACAGATCACCAAGCTCTTAAGTGGTTACTTGCACTTAAGGAGCCAGCTGGCCGACTTGCTCGATGGCAAATGGAGCTAAACGGCTGTTGTATGAAGATCGAGTACAAGCCCGGCAAACACAATGTCGTGGCCGACGCTCTCTCTCGTGCGCCAGTCGATGCCCCAGAACCAGACGAGGAAGACCAGTTGCGGGAGACACCGCTTTCATTTTGCCCAACACCTAAGAGAGTGTGGCAAATGAAGAAACCCAATGAAGTTCCGGAATTGGTACCCGATTCCACGGAAGTCCAAGATATTGCTTATTGGAGTCGTTGTATCATTACTCACACGATGTGAATGGGAATAACTTATCCATTCCACCTCCAAAAGTTAATGATGAGAAGGGGAAATCCTTTGATTCAATATTTGCTGCACGAGTTAACAAAATCATGCAATGTGAGCCTCCATCAAGAATTAAGCTCGTAAGGGCGCAGAAGCAAGACGAATTCTGTCGTCAGTGGGTTGCATACATCCACTACGGCACAATTCCAAGCCACGTTAAAGGAAAAGCGGCTGAAGCCACTTTTACCAATCAAGCATCCTCATACATCCTTGATGACGGGTTGCTTCTCAAGTATCACCCTTCTCAAGAGGATGACATGTCAGAATCTGGCAATGCATTAAAAATGGTCATTCCCCGCAGCCTGAAACATACTTTTCTTTGGCTCACCCATGGGCACCCAATGGTGGGACATACCGGCCATAAAAGAACGCTACACCGTTGCCGACAACTCTTTTTATGGCCACGGTTGTATAAAGATGTGATACGCTTTGTGCAACGATGTAAACGTTGCCAAGCGTGCAAACCACGTCTAAAAAACCCATGCGAACCGGTTGCACTCGGTCCGTATGCCCCTTTTGACACTTGGTCTGTGGATCTTATGGGGCCAAAACCATTGTCAAAAGGCAGAAATAAGTACATTCTTGTCGTCATGGATGTCGCAACACGATGGCCTGAACTGTACGCCTTAAACGGAATAGAGGCCAAACCCATTGTAGAATGCCTCTACGATGTTGCCTTACGCTTTGGTTTTCCAAGGAAAATTGTAAGCGATAACGGCCCACAATTTAGAGCAACCGTCTATAAAGATTTTTGTGCCAAATTTGGCATAAAGCGATCCGTCACCTCAGTCTATCACCCACAGGCAAACCCTGTAGAAAGACTGAATCGTGATATCAAATTTTCTCTTGCAATCTTTACGGATGTGCATTCACGCTGGGATGAATTCTTGCGTGAAATAGCATTTAGTATCCGTTCAGCAGTTTGTCGAACACGGGGATTCTCACCCGCGTAGCTTAACTTCGCAAGGGAACTGCGGGTTCCTTGGGATTACAAAAATGCCGAATCACTTTTAGCATTAGACCCCGATGACCCTCATGCCTATGTGCGCAAACTAGAAGAAGTTATCTCTGATGTGCACCAACACATGATCGCACACATTTTAGACTTGCGAGAACGTGTCCTTCTCCACGGTATGGAGAAGCCATTTTCTAACTTTAAGGTAAACGATCTCGTGTGGAAAAAAACTCACGTCCTCTCAAACGCAGCATTGGGAATTTCTAGTGGACTTGCTGACGCTAGAGATGGCCCATACGTCATTACCGAAGCACATGGCGGTAATGCATTCTCTGTACGACGCCTAGAAGACAACGTCGTCACGCAATCCGTAGCAGGATCAGACCTGTTTCCCTATCTGCCTGAATTTCCACAATCAGTGTGGACGGATGGGCAGAAATCAACGGAAAACGGAGCCGAGCCTCGCAACACGCTCTTTGAAATTCCACCAGATAATGAAACGCTGGAACCATCTGTCACAGATGAAACCCCAGCGGAAACCGAGCGGACTGAGCCCCAAGTGGACTCAGAAACCTCAACTGCAGAACTGTCTTCACCAGACAGCACCCAAATGGAGGAAAATCCAACATCCCTTCATGAAGAGATGTTGGAGGGGGAAGAAACGACTGAAGTCGAAGAAACCGACAGAAGTCCAAGCCCTCCAGCCAGAAGACCAGGGCTTCGACCTCCAAGAAAGAACCCATTCATAAAAGATGGAAAAGTAGTTGGACTACTGTATTAAAACAGTAGAAAAGCTACTTCTGAGAAAAAACCGGCAAAGTACAGTTTTTACCTCAGAAAACGCGATTTTAGCTATAAGGATAGTTTAAAACTGTCCAAATAGTTGGAAAATCCAAAGAAATTTGATAGCCAATCAAATTACAAACAAATGACCATAAGGATAGTTCAAGACTGTCCAAATAGTCAAACATGCAGTAAAAAATTAGAAAAAACTATAAAGATAGTTTAAAACTGTCCAAATAGTTGAAAAAGGGAAACAGAATGAAAGAATTGATTAAAAATCAATTAAAATCGAAAAATATTCGTAATTAAAGCACAATTACGAATAAACAATCAATGGAGCCGTACAATTGTGAAAACAATTGGAAAACTCTAAAGAAATTTGAAATTAAAAATTCAAATTTCAAACAAAAAGACTTAAGAGGATAGTTCAAAACTATCCAAATAGTTGAAGAAGCAAAAGAAAAGCCAAAAGATTGAAGAAAATGAGCTTAAAAAGGAGGCCCGAATCATTCTTAAGGACCCCGACAGCCTCCAAGTTTTCCAATTGAATAATGCCATTCGAGTTATCACGAATGTAAGCTACGAATACTTTCGCAGCACGGTACGTCAAGACCCATCCGCTCGATCCCGTTGGATCCAACCACTGGCCGATGTCGCTCGGGATTTGTTATATCCGGACTGTTTCTCGTCCGCAACGCGAGCTATCGCCGCATGGCAAGTCGTCCGCGCTCATGGTGAGTGCATCACCCCTGCGATGCGGGATGACTGGGAACTGCTTCTCCCAGATCCCGCCGGAACTCGAGCTGAGCTCGAACGTCAGATGGCCAATATTGAGAATGGCCGACACTTATACACGGCAGCCCGAGAAGCTTATGAAGCTCAGATTGCTGCCCCGAACACATATACAGGCGTTCCGAACGCCACGCCAACTACAACTATGCCAATGCTGCACGCCGTGCATCTTCAAACGTCTAGCCCCGCTACTTCGGTTGTCCACTCCGAAGTGCTGGAAACAGAGCGGTCATACACTCCTCTGCTAGAGTCGATGCCAAGCGTTCTAGCAAACCAGGAGCGAGGGAAAACGAAAGCCGCGGCGAGATCTCCCTCCTCCTCCACCGTCGAAACCCAAGAACAAGAATCGACAAATCCAAAAATTGCGGAAGCGCTTTCCGCATCTCAATCTCACCAAAATGCTGAGATTTACCTCGCCAGATCCTCCGGAGAGGCTGAAGCTTTCTATGCATGGGCTACAGAAACCATGCAGAAACATTCAGAAGTAACTACTCATTTGCGCCTCTGCAAAGCGCATCGAACCCCAGTCGATGCCGAAGAACGAGTACGGATGCGTTTCCCCGTCGATAATGGCTATCGACACATACGGGAAGTGTGGTTACATCGCCGCAGCGATGAGGAAGTCGCTGCTGGGGGAATACCAAGGTATTTCCTGAGAGAGAGCGAGAACGCCGATTCAAATCGAACCCACGCTCTCAGCACGACTAAGATTCCCCCGCCTACGTGGGAAATTAAGCCTCAGACGCGGAAGTAATCTTTTCGCGTTAGGAACGCTAAGGGAGGGACGTGTGGTGCCGATTTTTATATAATCGACACCGCCGCGTCTGAAATAGTCTAAATGTGCAATGTCTAAAATAAATAAAATAAAAAGAGTTTATTCTTCCTTTAATTCTCCCTCGTTTCCAAACTGATGGACCCCTGCGATGAACTGATTCATCGCATCCTGCAGGTGTGCAGGTGGGAGGAGTTATACTCCTTCCCCCATTCGTCCACTCTACCGGGCTCCTCGACCTCATTGGTCGGTCCCCGGTATCCACATCCTGTCCTGGCTATCCTCGGACGGTGTATATAAGGGATTGCAAACCCTTATTCTGGGCCTTGCCTGTTATCACTGTTTTTGTTCTGTTTTGTTTTGATATGGATTTTAACAGGCTAAGGACATGTCTTACTGCACTTCATATAAGTGCAGGGGGACCCACCAAAAGTACCCAGTCTTGCCACACCTTCCAATAAGGTGTGGAGAGACCCGCTTAACCGCTTCTTCTGTTACAATCGATTTACGATTGTAACCGATCTTATTTCTATTCTTGCCTCACTCCAATTGAGTGAGGAGGGAATTTTATTGTTATTCTGCTTGGTTTAGCCCCATTTGGGTAAATCTAGCCCTCGTTTGTAAGCAAAAAGTGCTTACAAACCATTTGAGAAGCCATTTCCCCTCGATAGCCCAGTTTGGGATTTTCGACGGGAAATACCGTCAACACCGGCACCGTACGCGGCATCAGAAGTACGCGATCGCCGTCGATCGCGTATAACCCTAGGAAACACCGTGCCTCAGTCTACAACGGTAGCAGCACACTCGTGGCGACCAGAGCCCACCGGAATAACCACAAGACCCTAGACAACAAGCAAGAAAGCACAAACCAGGCCAGGAAACCAACAACTAAAGAAAAATACTCAAAACTGTAAGTAAAGTAAAAAAGGAAGAACTTAGGCTTGACTTGTAGTTCAGAAACTACAAGTCGTCGTCAAGTTCAACAAACGCGTTTTGTTGCGAACTAAATCGCAACACACGCGTCAACAATCTCACGTGATCTGAGCAGGTTTATCTACTCAATCACGTGACGTTTCAACACCCATCAGTATTCTTGAGCTATCCTCAAAAATCACTTTGGGCCATCAATCAACTGAATTACTCAGATTAAAGGGAAACTTTTTAATTGAAGTTTAGTTGCGTTTTTATTGTGTTATTTGTGAAAATTTCACAAATAACAAAGTGTAAGAAATAAAAGGTAAGGAAAAATAAATAGCCACGACAAGGTTGCTACAGAATGTAAACATGCATGGATTTTAAAAATTGTTTTGTGTTTTAAAACACAAAACAATTTTTAAAATCCATGCATGTTTACTTCGGCTTAATTTGGTTCATTTTCGGTTTCCTCGGAAACCAATCCGAAAATTTTTTTGGCTCACTTTAAGAAACCGAAACCGATCCAAAATAGAATCGGTTCTAGATTTGGTGAACCGAACCGATCCGAATCGGTTTGGTTTTTGGTTCGGTTCGGTTTTTTATCCGATCCGACCGCAACCTTACTCCACGTTGAGTTCAAGAAATTTAAAAACACGAGATTAGATAAAATCTCATTGGTTATAGACTGCACAACTTTATGCTACGTGAGTGTGTCTTTCACAGGTAACATGAATTTCAAATAACTAATTCAAATTTGGGATTAGAATGTTGTAGTAAGCGTCCATTTTGTTGTAATTTCTGTTATTACATTTAAAATAGGTTTATTAATACTAAAAGGTAATTACATTAATACCAAAACTGTCATTTTTAAGCCATCAGATAAAATAACATTGCTAACAGTCATTCAATTCTTTATTTCATCATGTCATTTCAGTAATTGAAGATAATATATTAAATAAATCATCATTAAAAACTGACAAAAGAAGAAAAATGTACTTATGAGTTTAAATTTGCATGTTTAAAGTTGCATGTTAAAAATTTTCAACGTAGTAAACCATTAGAAATTAGTGTAAAGCTACAATTTTATATAAAGTTTGGGTTTGAGCATCTTAACAAAAAAAATAATTAAAATAGCCTTCAAGCAATTCTTGTAAGTCAGTATCTGTTTATCGGAACAAGCCCACCTTTATTAAAGATTTTCATTAATTTATTTGATCTGTGGTATTTTTAAATATAATTATTTACACAAATGTATTCATTTTTCACTATTAATACTGAACTACAGGCATAGTCGAAATAACACTAGGAACCTCAGCACTAACTTAAATTGTTTCATTATAGTGCTCCCCCAAAAAATCACCATAAGATATAATCAAAGTACCTACTTGTAATCTACCGTATTTCATTGATTCTAAGATACACCCTAATTTTCCATACAACGAAAATAGAAAAAACACTAATTTCCATTGTGAAGTACATTGAATCTAAGACAGACACCAATTTTGAAGTTGGTGTAACATCAAAAAGTGCGTCTTAGATTTCATGAAATATGGTAATCCTGGCCATTGCCATAGGGCATTTACAACAGCATTGTTTAATATTATTTTTGCTTACCGCTCTTTTTTGACTCAATCCACAGCTACTACAATTATTTCAGCTTATCCTATAAATAGGACAGAGAATAAACTCGGCAAGCCACTGAATATAAAGAAATTGAAAACCCATGTCAAAAATAAAAGTTCTCTAATTAAAACAAAGAATGGCATATATAACAAAATATTATATTGCAAAGAAAATCAAGATTTTTATTAAGAATCTATATCTATCATTATACTAATTGTATAATGTGTGTTTGTGTGTTTGTGTGTTTGTTTGTCCAGAAAAAAACGTTTTGATTGGC
>JAQIXT010002097.1:0-12226 GCA_034700445.1 Stenotaenia linearis
CCTGGGCTTACCTAGACGACATAGTCATTGTTAGCAAGACGTTTGACGAACACCTCGTCCACGTCGAATCGGTGTTAACCAAGCGCTGTGCAGCCGGGTTGCATGTGCACCCTGGGAAAAGTAAATTCTTCCACATAGAATTGAAATTCATTGGTTATCAACTCAGCACCAAAGGCCATTCACTTGATCCTACAAAAGTCAAGGCCATCGCTGACTACCCTGCAACTACAGATGTGAAAGGAGTCCAGAGATTTATGGGTGTGGTGAACATCTTCTTCAGAACCCTGCCAAACTTCTCACGTATTGCAGCTCAAATCACATCTTTGATATAAAAGACAGAAGATTTTGTTTGGAGCGAGGAATGCAATAACGCATTTAAACAGGTGAAGCAATTGCTCATCGACGTTCAGACGATGCCATTGCCAAACCTAAATCGAGAATTTACCCTGCATACTGCTGCCTGTCATATTGGATGGGGCACAGCATTAACCCAAAAACACATGGTTAATGGGGTCAAAGTAGACGTTCCAACAAGGTTCATAAGCAGAAAACTATAGGGATCAGAAAAGAATTACAGCATCACAGAATTGGAATGCCTCGCTGTAATCAGGGCAGGTTGTAAAATCCGTCCATACTTGGAATTTACCACTTTCACTGTCCTCGCGGATCACCAGGCTCTTAAGTGGTTGCTTGCACTTAAGGAGCCAGCTGGCAGACTTGCTCGTTGGCAAATGGAGCTTAATGGCTGTTGTATGAAGATTGAGTACAAGCCCAGCAAACAATGTCGTGGCCGACGCTCTGTCTTGTGCCCCAGTCGACGCTCCGGAACCAAATTAAGAAGACCAGCTCTGTGACACTCCTCTGGCCTTCTGTCCAACTCCTAAAAGAGTGTAGAAGATGAAAAAGCCAAACGAGGTTCCAGAATTGATACCGGATTCAACCGAAATACAAGAAGTTGCTTATTGGAGTCGTGTATACCACCATTCACATGATTTGGAAGGAAACCTTCATTCCCTTCCAGCTCCAAAACTTAAAGATAAAAAAGGAAACCCTTTTGCATCTATATTTTCTGCCAGGATCAACAAAATTACGCAGTATCAACCTCCAACACGTGCAGAACTAATAAAAGCGCAGAAAAACAATGAATTTTGTCGCCAGTATGCTACTTATATTCATTACAGAACCATTCCGTCATGGGTCAAAGGCAAGGCGGCTGAAACAGTCTTCACTGATCAAGCCATCTCCTACGTCCTTGACGACGGATTATTACTAAAATATCATCCCTCCAAAGATGATGATATGGCGGAATCAGGCAATGCTCTTAAGATTGTCATTCCCATAAGCCTCAAACATGCATTTCTATGGCTTACCCATGGTCACCCTATGGCTGGTCATACTGGACACAAATGCACTTTACACCATTGCTGTCAACTCTTTTACTGGCCACGGTTGTACAATGATGTCATCCGATTTGTACAACGGTGCAAACGGTGTCAAGCATGTAAACCGTGGCTAAAGAAACCATGCGAACCAACTGCTATTGGTCCGTACGTCCCATTTGACACTTGGTCTGTAGATCTTATGGGTAGGGTATGGATTTTTCGGGTTAAACCCGAAAATACCCGATTTTTACCCCCCGAACCGATTTTTGGAAAATCGGGTTGAATCTGATAAAACCCGGAATATAGGAAATTATCTCCCGGTTATCATGTGATTTAGGTGGCTGATAACACGTGATTCAGGTGGTAATTCAACTGTTATATAAGCTCAATCATATAACAGTAACAGTGATTGAGCTTATAAAACAGTATAAACATGGTATAATGGGTATAATTTCATATCGATAAAAAAAAGGTGCCATTTTTGATAAAACTATTAATTTTAACAATATCAATTTCAGTTTATAGTTTTCTTGAAAAACGAAATTGTCAGTTTTTGAAACCCGATTTGACCCGATTTTTTTTAGAAAAGTGAAGGTTTAAAATTTTTATACCTGATTTAACCCGATTTGAAAAAAATTTCAAACACCCGATTTCTACCCCCCGATTTTCAATTTTTTTTCCGCCCGAAAAATCCATACCCTACTTATGGGACCCAAACCACTGTCAAAGAGCAGAAACAAATATGTGATAGTCATCATTGACGTCGCTACTCGATGGCCAGAACTGTACGCACTAAATGGAACAGAAGCGAGACATATTGTGGAATGTTTGTACGACGTCGCATTGTGCTTTGGTTTTCCACGCAAAATCATTAGTGACAACAGTCCACAATTTATATCCCATATTTACAAGGACTTTTGTGCAAAATTTGGCATCAAAAGATCTGTCGCTTCACCCTACCATCCACAGGCTAACCCTGTGGAACAACTGAATCGCGACATAAAGTTTGCTTTAGCAATCTTTACAGATGTCCATTCACGTTGGGATGAATTCCTACGTGAAATTGCATTCAGCATAAGATCAACAATTTGCAGAACGCGAGGATTTTCGCCCGCGTATCTCAATTTCGCACGAGAACTTCGAGTTCCATGGGACTACAAGAATGCCGAGTCTTTACTAACTTTGGATCCTGCAGACCCACACACATATGTGACGACTCAAAGAAGTCATATCCGAGGTTCACCAACATATGATGGCACATCTGTTGGACCTCAGGGAACGTGTACTTCTACATGACAACACCAAACTGTTTTCAACTTTAACGTCAACGACTTCGTTTGGAAAAGAACCCATGTTCTCTCCAGCACGGCCAAAGGAATCTCTAGTAGTCTTGCTGACATTAGAGATGGCCAATATGTCATCACAGAGGCCCACGGCGGCAATGTGTTTGCCCTCCGACGCCTAGAAGACAACGACGTCACCGATTCAGTGGCTGGATCTCACCCAGATCCATACCTGCCTGAATTCCCACAATCAGTGTGGGCAGAAGGGCAGAAATCTGCCATTAAAGGACAAAGAACTCTCAATTCATTGTTTGAGACACCCCAAACCCTAGGAATGCTGGAACCATCTGTCACAGATGAAATCCCAGCGGCAACCGAGCAGACTGAGCTCCTACTGGACTCAGAAACCTCAAATGAAGAACTGTCATTACCAGACAGCGACCAAGTCGAGGAAGATCCAACATCACCTTTAAATGTGATGTTGGAGGGGGAAAAGACGACTGAGGTCCAAATAAGCAAAGAAATGGATGAAAGTCCTGAGACTGAAATCGAAAAAACCGATGAAAGTCAACAAACCCCACCCTGAAGAGAAGGGTTGCGACCTCGGAAACCAAATCCATACATTAAAGGTGGTAAAGTGGTAGGACTACTATACTAATATAGTATGAAAACCACTTTAGAGGTGTACAAACTATTCCTTCGAACAGTTTCGACCTTGAACTAGGATCCAGAACGCTAAAATAGAACAAAAATCCGAAAAACGCTATAAAATAGAGTAAAAAAATATCCATAATTCCTTCGAATTACGATAAAGAACCAAGAATTGTCAAAAGGAACAATCAAACCAAATAAAAATTTATAATTTCCTCCGAAAATAGAATCGAATTCAAAGACGCAAAAATAATTAGAAATGCTGGAGGAGGGACGTGTGGTACCGATCTTATCAACCGCCACCATCGCATCTGAATTCGATTAACTCGAATTCATTTATTTCTATTTAAATGCCAATAAAATAAAGTGAAGTTTCCCTTTAATTCTAGCATTTTCTGTTTTCTTGCCCCATTTGGTGAATAACGAGTCACCACCTGCACCAGATGTTCTTAAGGGAGGAGTATGACCTCTCTCCCATTTGCCTGTTTCACCGAGCTCCTCGACCCCATTGGTCATGTCCCCAGTATCCACTTCCTGCCCTGACTGACCCAGTTATTTTGTATTTAAGGGCTTGCAACCCTTTATTCCAGGCTTTTGCCTGTTTTATTTTGGGAGTTTTGGATTTGGTTATGGTTTTGGATTTGGACCCGCTAAACAGGCCTAGGACACAGTCTTTCTGCTTTTCATTAAAGGTAGCAGGACACGCCAAAAGCTACGGTTTTGCTGCACCTTCCTTATAAGGTGCAGAGGGACCTGCGAAAGCTAAGTTTTATCTTGCCTTACACCGTTTGGGTAAGGAGGGATCCCCGAAAGGAAATTCGCTTGTTTCACCCCATTTGGGTGAAACCAGCCATCAGAGAATCGTTTTTTGTCGTAGCCCTAACCGGGGGAGTTCGGCAACCAGCGCGAAGGACGAACGAGGACAACGAGCCTCGTACGTAGACACCGAGCTTCGCCAGAACCGGCTGACGATCGTAAGGCGTGGCGACGCAGATCGACAGGGCTCCAGCGAGCGAGGGAAGAAGAAAAACAACCCAGAAGTGAACCCCGTGAGTTCCTAACCAGAAACCCACATATAAGGCCCGGCGCGGCATTGTGGCATGGCAATCAAGAACCCCCAGGAACTTCAGTAGAAAATCACCAGAAAAATAAACCCTAGACAACGACCACAGCAAGAACAGGAAAATCCTAAAGAAAACGAAAACAACAATTGCATAAGTAGAAATCGAATTAAAAAACCCAACAATGACAACCCTCGTTGTAATTATCATCAAGGAAGCCATCAAATTGTAACCTTTGTTACAATTTCACAACGTTTTAGTGAACTACTGCGACCTTTGTCGTAGTAAGCCTAAAACGTTTCAAACACAGTTCAAACGCGCTCCGCGTTTAAATTTAACCCGTTCTTTTAGCTCTTAGGCTAAAAAACGCCCCTTTGATTGGAATCCCAATCAAAGCATAATTAATTAAGAAATAATTAAATTAAAGGAAATAAAAGAGAGATTAAAATAGAAATAAATTAAGTTTTATTCCACCATTTTGTTGTTTGTGATTTATTCACAAACGAACATGAAATTAAGAAAAGCACAACAGGTAAGAAATTCTACAGCCACGACATGCTGAGGGAAACTTCAGAGGGAACCAGCTACTAGACGGTTCGATTAGTCTTTTGTCCCTATACCCAGGTCCAACGATCGATTTGCACGTCAGAATTGCTATGGACCTCCACCAGAGTTTCCTCTGGCTTCGTCCTGCTCAGGCATAGCTCACCATGCTCCGAGAACCGTCCCAACCCCCGGCGGAGAAGAGAGGCCAAGATGACGCTAAGCGTGTGATTGCAAGCCGTCGGCGGCTTAGTCTAGAGCAGCGGTCGAGACGGGCCGGCGATGCGCCCGTTAATTTTCCTCTTTTTGAGAGCTTTTTTTAACTGGATCTCGCCTCGGAAGCCGTTTGTTTTTCCCCTTCTCACCTTGCAGATCGGAAAAGGAAAACGGTCCTTCACTTTCATTTTGCCTTCGGGTTTAGGTTCGTCTCGAGCCGACCCTACGACTTGCGCACAAGTTAGACTCCTTGGTCCATGTTTCCAGACGGGTCGAGTGGGTGACCGACCTACTCGCTGCCAACCGTGAGCGAACGTGCGTCCACGTCAGAACGCGATTCCCATGAGCCAATGGCGGACGCGGAGCCGCCAGTCGCCTTTATAGTTTTTTGTACCGGCGTCCGACAGATTCCCTTTCCGTTTCCGGAAGAAAAGGAACTTTGTACTCGCGCATCCTGCCTGCCCGGAACTGGGACGAGCTCATTTTGTTTGAAATTACGCGGGCACACGTCAACAAATTCGTGACCATTTGTCGGTCGGGTGGCGGTGCATGAGTCGAGATGGGGCTGTAACTCTGACCGCGACACGACGGTTCCCGGACGAACCGGATTCCCCGCGCACCTGACGGAAACGGACACCTGCCCCGATTCTCTCGCCTGATTGCTGCAAAACTTTATTGGACCCAACCGGTCGCAGCGTCCTACTGAGGGGGAAGTGCACGAGCCGGCGCCATTGCGTATCCCCAGCCCGTTCCCCGAAGGGATCCGTTTCAGCACCAGAGTGCCTTTTTCAACTGGACGTACGAAGGAGCATACCGACAGGCTGAATCCCCCCGTTCAACCTTCGAGGGCCCACCCATTTGCCTCCGAGCGGTTTTACGTACTCTTGAACTCTCTCTTCATAGTTTTTTGCAACTTTCCCTCACGGTACTTGTTCGCTATCAGTCTCGTGGTCATATTTAGCCTTAGGTGGAGTTTACCACCCGCTTGGAGCTGCAGTTTCAAGCATCCCGACTCTGAGGAAAGGAGCCAGCTACCTCCGAACCGTCAAACGAAGCCGAAGAGGCCTTGCACCCACCATGGGACGTGGCCCCGGTCAGAGAGACTCGGGCTTCTGCGGTCCGATAAACAAAACGTCTCGTCAAAGAGGCTCTTCCTTAATGCCACATTGCCCTCCGCCCCTTTTGATGGGTGGCGGCTTCGGCGCTGGGCTTTTCCATTTCACTCACAGTTACTAGGGGAATCCTTGTTAGTTTCTTTTCCACCGCTTTATGATATGCTTAAATTCAGTGGGTAATCTCGTCTGATCTGAGGTCGCGATTTATGATTGTTTTTCTTCCTTCCGCTTTCCAAACACGAGTAAAGGTGTTCTCCTCCTCCTTTCCACCGTATCGGCGTGGACGAACAATGAAAACATCCGGTCCTGCGAGACGTGTGCTCCATCACAGAGACACGCTGAGGGCTTTCCGTTATCGCACCGCCGGCCGACCGTAGAAAGTGAGAACCTTTCCACGGAGGGAGAGCGTGATGTATTTGCTTTAGAATTGAATTAACTTGTTTTTTTCTCCATCGCGATCGAACGGAAAGTGCTCGGTTAGGAGCTCCCATCCGTCCCGACTTAGCAGTATGCCAGTTTCCCTCTCCCGAACTGTGCCCGGACAACAGGAATGTATGCCCGAATAAGTATTTAACTCTACAGTTGCCTTTTCTTTTTTTCCCGTCACGATCGAACGGAAGGGCTCGGTTAGGAGCTCCCGCCCATCGCGAATTAGCGGTACGCCAGTTTCCATCTCCCGAGCCATGCCGAGACAACGGGAATGTGCACCCGAGTAATAACTTAGACATGAGTTCGAGACTCGTCGTCTGCCAACTTACATGCCAGATGGGTGTGTAGGACGATCAACCCACCCGACTTTTTTTGTTGAGATCCAACTGAGATTTATTTGATTGTCCGCTTCCTCTTCTGTCAAAACGATAACGAGTCATCGAGCGTGGAAGGTCATCTGCCTGTCCGACCCAGTCCCCGAAAGATAAGACGAAGGCAGGAGAGCAAGCCATCGCCACAGATGAGGGATCGCACACCGCCAGCAGAAGATTTCACGGACAGCAGCGGGCAGATATCTAGCACCATCAACCCACCCGCATTGTTTGCCTGAGGACACCTCTCTTGTGAGCTTTCAGCCATCACAATCATACTCCTCAGAAGCTTGACACTGGCGCAGAACTCAAAGTGAAGACAGGACCTCTTTTGTGTCGGTCCGAGCTTGCGAGACTACAGACCGATACGCCAGGTGGGTGTGTAGGATGATCAGCCCACCCGACTTTTTTTGTTGAGATCCAACTGAGCTTTATTTGGTAGTCCGCTTCCTCTTTTGTCGAAGCGACGACGAGGTGCCAAGCATGGAAGTCATCTGCCTGGCCGACCCAGTCCCTGAAAGGAAAGACAAAGGCTAGGAGAGCAAACCATCGCCATGGACGAGACATCGCCGCCAGCAAAAGATTTCACGGACAGCAGGCAGGTCTACTACCATTGACCCACCCGCTTTGTTCGCCTTAGGACACTTGTCTTGTGGCCTCCACCGTCGCCATCTTACTCCTCGGAGGCAAGACATTGACGCAGACCATCTACCCTTGACATCGAGGAGACATCGGTGAAACAATGGCAAGGTCCGGCAGACGTGTGCTCAGAACTGCCGGTTGCCTCTTATATTTTTGCCCCTCTCTCCTACAGCACACCCCTTGTATGCCCCCCACTTGACGCAGAGTCTTATTGTTCGGCTTAATCTTTGGGCAATCGGAATTTCGTGTGATCTTGTTGCGCATGCCCAAAAAGCACAAGTCACTTGACCCTCCACTGAAGGCCAATAGTCTACCCCTCGGTGAATTTGAGGCTCTACGCACCAGAGACTTGGGTGGTAATGCTGTACAATCAATGAGGTATCGCAAGCCGTATCTCCAGTGCTGTTGCCACCAGCGACGGCAGAATGCACGCCCGTCGACCGCAAGGCCTCGAGCGGAATCTGCCCTCCGACTCTGGCAGCTCTTTGGCGTCACTAGTAAGATAACGAGGCATTTGGCAACCAGTACAGTTATCCCTAAACCGGAGATGCGCAACCAATGACCGCGAAGGCCGAGAGGAAACGTGCCTGCCTTCCTTGGTCTCCGAACGAATGGACTTTTATATATATTTCCAGAGTTACCAATGTAGATACTTTCTTTCTGTTTCTCCCTGCCAGATCTCTGGCGGGGAGAGACAGAAAGAGAGAGATCTGACAGAATGCGCCCGCCTTCCTTTGATCTCCAACGGCATGGTCATTATTTTCTTTGTTACTTGTTACATTTTTTGTTTCATTGTTAATAATCCTTCCACAGGTTCACCTAAGATAACCTTGTTATGACTTTTACTTCCTCTAAATAGTCAAGTTCGGTCATCTTCCCGGCGGGCCGCCTCGACCCGAGGGCCGCAGAGACTGCCAGTCCGAAGACCTCACTAAATCATTCAATCGGTAGTAGCGACGGGCAGTGTGTACAAAGGGCAGGGACATAATAAATACAAGCTCATGACTCGCACTTACTGGGAATTCCTCGTTTCTGGGGGATAATTGCAAGCCCCGATCCGTATCACGAAGGAGGTTCAATGAGTTACCCGATCCTTCCGGACCAGGAAAGAACACACGTTGATTCCTTCAGTGTAGCACGTGTGCGGCCCCGGACATCTAAGGGCATCACAGACCTGTTATTGCTCAATCTCGTGCGGCTAAGCACTGCTTGTCCCTTTAAGAAGCGTAATCGACCGACAGAGGCAACGCCGAGTGCCGACCCGTACAAAAGACGACTGACCGCACCGTGTCCGCCTCTGCAGACTGCGGAGACCGAGAGTCCCGTACACCTGCCCTCGACAATCGATTTCATGCCTTGGGACGGGAGCGAGTCGGAAGCGAAGGATTGCCGAAAAGAGAAGGAGACCGACGACGATCGCCTGAGCGAAGCACGGACGGAAAACAGATGCAAGACGGGAGCACCGGCACCCCAAGATCGGTCGTCTATTTAACAGGCTAGAGTCTCGTTTGTTATCGGAATTAACCAGACAAATCGCTCCACCAACTAAGAACGGCCATGCACCACCACCCACTGAATCAAGAAAGAGCTCTCAATCTGTCAATCCTTCCAGTGTCCGGGCCGGGTGAGTTTTCCCGTGTTGAGTCAAATTAAGCCGCAGGCTCCACTCCTGGTGGTGCCCTTCCGTCAATTCCTTTAAGTTTCAGCTTTGCAACCATACTTCCCCCGGAACCCAAACACTTTGGTTTCCTGGAAGCTGCCCGCCGAGTGATCGGAGGAACTCCGGTGGATCGCTGGTCAGCATCGTTTATGGTTAGAACTAGGGCGGTATCTGTTCGCCTTCGAACCTCTAACTTTCGTTGTTGATTAATGAAAACATTCTTGGCAAATGCTTTAGCAGTAGTTCGTCTTGCGATGGTCCAAGAATTTCATCTCTAGTGCCGCAATACGAATGCCCCCGTCCGTCCCTATTAATCATTACCTCAGGTTCCGAAAAACCAACAAAATAGACCCGAGGTCCTATCCCATTATTCCATGCTGGGCTATATGGGCGTGTTTGAATGCCTGCTTGGAGCACTCTAATTTGTTCAAAGTAAACGTTCCGGTCTACCCAGGACACCCGGTGAAGAGCATCGAGACACTGCCGGCAAGGGGCTCAGGAGCAAACAGTGACAGCACCCATGAAGGATGGGACCGCCGGTCCGTCACTGAGATCTAACTATGAGCTTTTTAACTGCAACAACTTTAATATATGCTATTGGAGCTAGAATTACCGCGGTTGCTGGCACCAGACTTGGCCTCCAATGGAGAGCAAGTCTGGATTTAAAGGATTTAAAGGATTTAAAGTGTACTCATTCCAATTTCGGGGCATCGGAAGAATCCCGTTTTTCCTCCACTTTTTTAATTTTCCAGCAATGATAACAGGTGGAACCTCAACAAATGGTAGCACAGGATAGTTCGGCACGATCCCATCGTTGGAAACAGTCCAATTTTAAGGCAATTTGTGTTTTGTTCATGTTTTTGCGAGTGAAGTGGTGCAAAGCTTAGGCCCAAATGACGAGCGAACACCGTGTCAACACGGAAAACATAGAACAATCAACTTGTGCATGTGCAGAGCCATTGTAGGAGCCGTCGCCAAGGTTTAGTGATTGTTTTAAGTCTTTTTGAGCATGGTGAATAGAGACGTGTTTTGAAAATTGCGGCTATTTCGACTTATTGAAATCAGCGGTTTCAATCTCTTCACACGTGGTCTAAGCTCCAAACAGGAAAAAGCAGATTGAAGTCCAACAAGAATCCAGGACGACAAAAAGGAGATGCACACAGGTATAAGATTTACGTACAAGTGTTTTATTCAGGTAAAATCGATAAAAAGTTAACAATTTTCTTCTATTTACAGATCCGCACCGAATACGACTTCCAGACTTCCGGTATGTGTCACGTGACGACACATACGACAAACGGACGGATACGACAACTTTTTGAATTACAATCAAATTTATGTACATTTCAAAGAATAAAAGAATAAAGTTATACAAAGGAAATTAAATTGATTTAACAACAACATAAAGAAATTAAAACATAATTAATTAAAATAAAATGAAGTAGAGTACAATAAAAAATGAAACGAAATACAACACGCTAGTTCCGTTAGCGCGCCATAGCGAACAACGATACAAAAACAACGGACTCGTTTTCCTGAAAAGAGAAAGTCACAACTCCAACATTTCTACCATTTTCCAAGCCTTTCAACCCTTTTATTAAAAAGAAGAATAAAAGATTTATTAAGAATTAAAGATAAAAGAAAATAATAAAAAATATTAGAAAAAGAAGCAAAACCATCATTACGTGGTTCCTAACCCTACTGAGGGTTATATCTAACGCGCGCGGAGATTTTGGAAGCTCAAGAGCTGGGGAGCTAGGCAGTGGGGTGGGATATGTTTACCAGGCTTAGCATTTACAACCACCCGTGCCTTCGCAACGAACCAACTCTCTCATCTCCTCATCTAATATTATATACTGTTTAGACGGTATATATAGTGGGTTAGAATCTAACAAAACCACAGTCGGTATATTGAAAATTTCACATCACAATAAAACCACTTTATAACATTCCGATTCCCATGAAATTCAACAAATA
Source organism: Stenotaenia linearis (assembly GCA_034700445.1). Classification (NCBI taxonomy): domain Eukaryota; kingdom Metazoa; phylum Arthropoda; class Chilopoda; order Geophilomorpha; family Geophilidae; genus Stenotaenia; species Stenotaenia linearis. The sequence continues at coordinate 11,331 of JAQIXT010002097.1, forward strand.
AAAAGATTTATACATTTTAAAGCGATCCGATGTTTTAATTATGCAAATTCGAGTTTATAAAGGACACGAGAAAAAACCCATGTTAAAATTACATAGAGTTTTAAAGTCAAAGGATGCCAGACATTTACGTGATAAACGGGTATATCGAAAACCCGATGACGAAGCGGAGAGAGAAAAGACTAACGAAAAGAGGTTTTCAGACCAAAAAACCTCCCAAAAACCAAATAAAACGTTTAATTAAAGTTAAATTAAGTGTTTTAATAAGAAATTAGAATTTTTGATCGTTTAAACTGCTTCGACAAACTCGTTCAATCTATCGGAAATTCAAGATGGCGCCCAATGTTGGTTCTCGATCTAAGTGTGAATCCCTGATGGCAGGAAATTTAAAGACAAAATAAAGCGTCAGATTTAATACTCATTCAACATGGCGACCAGAGGTTGAATTTAATACGAGAATTAAGGCAAAAATTAATAAGATTGACGGTTATCATTAAACCTGTCGTGTAAGCAAATAATGAAAACAAAACTGTTCCATTGCTTTTAATATTTAAAATTTAAAAAATATACAAAATTAAAATAAAATTTTTTATACAAAATTTTTCACAGACGTGGGCCTAATTGACGTCAAGCATCACATCGACGAAGGAAACTGTTGGACGATATGACGTCATACTTTGAATATAGCCTTTATCACGTGATGGGCGACCCTGCGAGGTCCAAGTATATAAGCCCAAGAGAATTGTGAGGAGGCCAGTCGTTTGCTGGAACTGGTTCTCCAATAGTGTAACAGCTACTTGTGGAGAATAAAACACCAATTTTGATTCACTTTACATATGTTTCCATTTATTGCGATTCAGAAAGATAACATATGGTAGCAGAGGATGGTTGATCGTTTG
>JAQIXT010002098.1:0-12224 GCA_034700445.1 Stenotaenia linearis
TCATTTGTAGTTGATTAAGGTGTAAGCTGCTTTTGGGGTCTCTTGGGATGGAAGTTTTATGGAGTTTTATTGATTTTTGTGTTTTTTTTTTTGGTTTTTGGTTTTTTTTTGTGAATATTGTTTTTGGTTTTGTTTGGTGTGATTATAGGTTTGTGGGTTAAAGGTGTTTTTGGGGGTTGGGTTTGTAGTTTTGTGTGGTTTTTGGTTGGTTTTTGGTTGTTTTTTTTTTTTAAAGTGAATTTTGGCATTTTTGGGGGGAATTATTTCCATTTTAACATGGAAATGTGAATAAATTTTGAAAATTTTCTACTTTTTTTTTTTTTTTGAGTCAATTTTAAGTAAAATGAAATAAATTTCCAATTTTTCAAGTAATTTTTAACCAAAATCCCATTTTTTCCCATTAATTTTCAGTAATCCTTCAACAAATATCTCATTTCCACATATTTTTAACCAAATTCCCAAAAATATTCCAAAAATTTCCACTTTTACAAGCAAAAATTCAAAAATTCCATTTTTCCAAACCTAAAACTCAAAATTTTCATTTTTTAAACCTAAAATTCAAAATTCCATTTTTTAAAAAAAAAATTCTAAATTTTCATTTCCCTTTCCCACAACCCACATTTTTCATTACTTTTCCATTTACTCCAAAACCCCCAAAAATTTTCCCCATTTTAACTACACTTTCTCCTTACAAATTTCCCTCTTTTAATTTTTCCCCATATTTTACCATTTTACCCACTTTTCTCTCTTCTTTCTTTATTCCCCCCCTAAGGGATACTACACCCACTTCATACACCCCCTGTCCAGGTAGAATGGTACTGTCCAGGGGCTGTCCATTACATGGACATAGCCTGAGGGTATATGGCAGGGGGTTTCAACTCACATCCCCTCTCCAGCCCTGACCCCCCACAATATAAAACACCCCTACACACACAACCAACATAAACACTTGGAATATCAAAAATTCAACAAAAAAACATAAAAATTTACAAAAAATTTACAAAAAATTACAAAAATTAACAAAAAAAATTAAAAGAACTAAAACACCAAAAAAGCAAACAAAAATCCAACAAATTAACCAAAAATTTACAACAACAACAAAATTATCAAAAAAACCCAAAAATCAACCAAAATACTCCAAAACCCACCAAAAACCCTCACATTTAGCACAAATACCCCTAAAATCTAAGTTAAAACCCCAACATTTAACAAAACCCACAAAAAATTAACAAAACTCATCAAAAAAACCAAAAATCAACCAAAATACCCATATATTACATAAAAACCCACATAAATCAACCAAAAATCCACATATTTAATACAAACACCCTTAAAAACTAACTTAAAACCTCTTATTTAACAAAAACCTCTAAAATCAACCAAAACCCTCTAAAAATCAACTTAGAACCCATTTTTTAAAACCAAAACCCATCAAAAATCACCAAAAATCATAAAAACCCCAAAACCCCCACCCCACCCCAATCAATACCCAAAACTTTCACTTAATTCCACACCCAAATGACTTTTTTAATCAATAAAACACAATTTGAATTCACTTTGTATTTACTTAAGAATAATTTACTGCTACAACTTGATGTGGGGGGACATAAAAAATAAGATGGGGGATTCCATTTGCATCCCTCTTTTCATTTGGGAGGTCCCTTTTATGTATACAGTCACCAATAGAAAAAGACTGCCCTCCCAATTAGCATTTCCAGTGAGAAAAACAAAAATTTTTCAAAATTTCTTCAATTTTCCAACACTTTCAGAGTTTTTACACTTTAGGCCTATTTTCATCCAGTCTGCAAAATGTCCAATAACAGCTAGACAAACTGCAATAGGTGAAAATCAGTTTGCTGTCAGTGTTGTACCTTTCCAAGGACTTTGTGTCAGGATTCTGTCTAGTCCTTTTTTTTAAAAAAAAATTTCAGAAAGTAAAGATGGGAATTTTTTTGGAGTTGGAAATTATGTATGAAAATATTGTTGATTTTTGTTATTGTTGTATTAAAATTGTATTAAATTTCTGTTGTTATGTTGTATTTTTGTTATTATTTCATTAATATTTTCATTGTTTTATTACTATTTCTCATTATTGTATTAATATTTCCATTATTTCATTGTTTTAATCAGTTGTTTCACTGTTTTATCCTATTGTTCCATCAAAATTTTCATTATTTGACTAATTTTTCCAATTTTTATACCAAATTCCACATTGTTTTACTCTATTTACTCATTATTGTACTTCATTTCATTGTTTTTATTAATTGTTTCACAATTTTCCCTCATTGTACCCCAAACCCCCATTCTTTCACCACATTTTCTCATCATTTTCCCATTGTTTCACACTTTTTTCTAATTATTGCACCAAAATTTCAATTACCTCACCACTTTTTCTCACCAAATTTCAATCTTTTTCCTCAAAATCCCATCACACCATCATTCCCTCTCACAAAAACATTGTTTCCAACCACCTTTCACAAGTTATAAATTGACTCCCACTCCACACACTTTTAAAAACCACTTGCTTTTATAGACCAAGACAAAGACACACCACTAACTCCTTTATACCAAAAAAGAAAAAAAAAAACTTAAAAAAAAAAGCAATAAAAAAACCCAGGATCTCCATTGAACAAAACCCCAATGTTGATAGGCTCTCCATTTAATCCTTGAGGAAATCCAAATGTAGAAAAACAGGAGCAATAAAAAGAAAAAAATGGCTGCCAAACCTAATTTCCAAACATTTGATATATCAATTGAAACACCCAAACCCATAAATCAATCTAAAAATAATTATTAACAATTGCACCTGTCAAATATTAATAAGAAGAAAAAGAGAAAAAAAGCCGAAGAAATTTCTTCGGCGAAAAGCCGCCCATGTGTTTTAACTACCAATATGCTGCAAACTGGTTTTTCAAAAGTTTTTAATATCAAGCTGAGTGCATTTCCAATCTGCCTGTCAACAACAGGTTTATACTAAAATTATACTGACATTCAAGCCTAAGAACCTGCAGCCATTGTGCTGATGGGGAGTTTAGTTTTTTGGAAAAAAAAGTCAACAAGTAAAAAGTGGGTCTGAATATGTTATTACCACACAGAGAAGATTACTTTATCCGGTAAAAGGAAGCCAAATTGCATTATTTCTGTCATGGAAAATGGAGTGCAAGATTAAAGCCCAGTGTTTAGGGTTGGTCTTAATCACAACTTGCAAACCACTGCAAGAAAAGAGCCCCTTATCCGAGTAAATGAGAAAAAAAAATCCTAATTTGGATGCTTTTCACTCCCCGGTTTCCATTAATTTGAGAAATGGAGGCAAAAATTGTGAAAAGAGAGAAAGTAATTGCAGACAGGTGGTATCTGTTGTTGGTTTTCAACGTAAAATGGCAGCTAAACTACCTCGAATGAAATCCGGACATTCCTAAATGTGCAGCTAGTAGTTACGGTCGGCAGCTGTTGCTCGAAACCGGTGGCTGTTTACCTTGGCGTGTTACACATTTCTGATTAAACTCAAAAATTCTTTCGTGCCGACCGTGAAACGGAGATAGTAACGTTACAACCTCAAATTTCAGATTGTGTAAATTTATTGTTATTGTGACAGTCGCTGGTGGCATTACGTTCTCGATATTTCTCGATATTTCTGAGAACAGTTTCATAATTGCGTTAACATTTCCCCATTTCTTTAAACAAATAAAAAGAAAACATTTTTTCTGCGACTTATTTTTCATCTTGTTACCTACAATGTCCATCTCTTTCAGACCAACTTTACCCATCACATGTGAAGTCCAGCTCCAGGTTTGACCACTTTGCTGTGTGCATGGGTGAAAATCTAATCTCGAGCTGATGTTCAAGAGGATGGTGGAAGATAGAGGAGGGGTGGGGGGGTAGAGAAGAAGAGGGAAGGAATTTTGCTACTAGTGCATGCAACTCAGGATGCAAGCTAGAGACGCCATCAGCCAACACAAGGCATAGTCTAATGGTCAGACTAGCCAGCCGGGGCCCATTAATGGAAATCTGGCAGTTTGCAACTCTCACCAGAGGAAACTAGGTCACTATATGAGGAGAAGAGCTGTGGTCAAGCATGCACAAATAGACCCAAGTGTTGCAAATATCAGAGAGGAATAAAAAGTGATTTTTGACTTGGTGATTCGCCGGTTATCGAAAAATATAAATTTGATGTATCAAAGTGAAAGTGTGGTGTAGCAATAACTGGATTGCTTTAAAGTTATCTTTTTCACATGATTTTATGAGAATTTAGTAAAAATTTGTGAATTTTTTTATGATTTTGATGCATTGATATTTTGTTTGGTAATTAAGTAGGTACTAAAAACTCAAAATTTGGTAATTAAATATTTAAAAATGGTGTAACAATATCAAAACTGTTATAAAAACAAGTTTTCAATCTTATTGTGTGTGATGTTAGTAAAACTTTTGAAAATTTTGTTATTTCTGATGCGTTGATTTTTCACTCGATAACTCGCTAGGCACTAATTACTCAAAATTTGACTATTAAAGTAAAAATGTGATACAACACGATCAAAACTAACATAAAATAAACTTTTCTCACTCATTTTGAGCCATTTTAGTAAAACTTTTGTAAATTTTTAAAAATTTTGTTAATACCGATCCGTCGATTTTTCACTTGACAATTCTCTAGGTACCAAAAGCCCAAAATATGACTATTGAAGTAAAAATAAAATATAACTACATCTAAACTAGCATAAAATAAACTTTTCTGACTCATTTTGTGACATTGTAGTAAAACTTTTCGAAATTTTAAAAAATTTTGTTAATTCCAATCCGTCGATTTTTCACCCTAGGTACCAAAAACTCAAAATTCGACCACCAAACTAAAAATATAACACAATCCTACCCAAACTGACATGTAAACAAATATTCAAGCTAAAACCACTATAAATTTCACAACACTTTCCTATTTTTAGCGCATGATTAAAATTTGATCGCGCTAAAGTTGGTAAACTAATATGAGTACATGTATAAGTTTGCTGATACATGCGGTACCAGGGGAAAGACACCTCAGGATTTACAGTACAGCATGAAAAAGAAAGGAAAAAAATTCTCTCCCATCGATAAATTATGGAGGATTTCGGAGGCAAGTCCACAGAATGAGAAACGACATCAAACTCTTACCTTGGAGAGATGGAGAACATGGGTCCGTTGGTTCCATCTTTATCATAGGATCAGCTACAAAGAAATAAATTGAAGAAAAAATTAGAATTTCTTTCATTTTATATTTATTTATAAAATTATAGTAAATCAATAATAATAATAATAAATAAAAGTAATGAACATATACTAATTAGAATCATTTATTACTGATGAATGCCACCGGCATTTCCCTAGTGGACAATGACTCATGAAGCCGGTCTTGGACAGCAAAATCCTGCTTAGTCCACTGTGTGATTGATCACATCAATAACCAATAAGACTTTCAACTGCGTCTCATCTTGACATCTCATTCATTTCCATTTTAAGGCTTTCGGAGTCGGCGTAATTACCGACTTTGACTAATTTAGTCGGCGACTCCGAGTAATACAAAACAAAATCCATGCAGTAATGACTTTAGGTAAGAAATTATTTTTCCCCCAAAATTTCCAAAAACCCCCTCAAAATTTCTTTAAATTTCCCAAAACCCCCTCAAATTGGTATCCTCATGTATGAAAGATCAATTTTTCTTGACTATGTAAATACAACTGACCCTACACTGGTCAATATGGGGAGGCCTGGGGATAGGGGACTGGACATGATGAGTTGAGAAGGGAGGGATTAATCTTGCAGGATAATGCAGGCAGAAAAAAAACCCTACCAATGTTCAACTAATTACCCAAATAATCAATTCTTCATTCCCTAAAAAAATCCTTGAAAAAAATCCCCCTCCTTTAATTGTTTAATTTATTGCACACCTTTGCCAACTTAACCTTTACTTATCAAAATTCTAATGATAACTTATCATTTTTTTCCATTCAGCCACACATAAAGACCAATTGAACCTCCCACCACAAAAAATGGCAGCCATTTTTTAATCTTACCAAAAAGCTGATAGGATGGGATGTTCTTTGCCTCGGGCATTCAAACACACCCCTTCACCCAGCTAACCACAACATCCTTACTCTGAAACCCAATTTGAAAAAAACTCGGAGAAGAGACAAAACACTGTGGCAGCCATATTGCCAACCCCCCTACCCCTACCCCCACTTTTAATTTGCCAGCTCAAAAAAGTGTCGACTCATCTCTCTTGCAAATGGGGAGAGAAAAGAAAAAAAACGGCGGCCGGAGAAGCAGAAAGGAAAAACTTATGAAGCAAATCGGATTCGCTTATAGCTCCAATCTCGACCCAAGTTCTGGAACAGTTGGCCAACGGAGGGTGGGGTCGGTTCGGACACCAGGTGATGCTTAGGTGGGCTGGGGGGAGGAAAAACAGAGGAAAATGGGGCCTGGCTGGCTACTCAGCAGTTCTGTTTCCATCCCCTCGCCGGTTCCCACCCTCAGAGCTTTTGGTTCCTTTGTCCAGTGGAAAGCAGTCATCTGTGACGGAAGACCAGAACTGACCGTTCGGTAAATCACCAGACAGGACCACTTGGTCAGGAGCTCCGAGAGGTAAATCCCGCTCAAAGTTCTCTTCTCGGTCTTTCGTCGCGAGTCGCGGATAAGCGAGGTCTTCCGAAAGTCTTCGAAAAGTCGTCGAAAGTCTTCGGAGTGGACGGCGTAGGTATTGTAATATTTGTGTTGGCTTTAGTCGGGCGAAGTTGTTCTTATGCAAGAACCCATAATCAGTTTTTCGTGTAATTTTTATGATTTAATAACATGCTTGAAAAATTTATTTCATAACTAAATGTTGAGTGGAATGATTGATGTAATCAAATAATTTCAGGCGCGATGAATTTTAAGTGTTATTACTTATGTAATGTTCCTCGACAAAAAATATTTTTCCTTCGGCTTATTTTCTTTAACTTCATTGTTGAAGTTATAAAATTGCTTCTAGGCATGTAAGCCCTCATTGTTTACTTAAATTGCTTCTAGGCATGTAAGCCCTCATTGTTTACCTAAATTGCTTCTAGGCATGTAAGCCCTCATTGTTTCATTTAAACTGCCTCTAGGCAACTACACCCTCACTAACTGCTTCCAGGCATGTTTCCCATTGTTGGCAACTCTCAAATTGCTTCCAGCATTTAATCCCTCATTGTTTCACTCACATCTCCAGGCTAAATAATCCCTCATTGTTTTCCAGGCATTCCCTCATCCTTCCATCCACAACTGTCACTGCAAATTACTTCAACAAATTTAACCAGTAAAAACATATTCAACAATGATTGATCATTGTTTGTACACCCACACACACCGCCATACACTCCCGGCCACCGTTCTACCTAATCCATCACCCGGCTTCCTCGAGACCCCGGTCTTTAGCTCCGGCAACAACTTTCTCGCTTTCGCCGGCGATAAAAAAAAACCGACGCCGACTTTGCCAAAATTCCACCTCGTGATTTCCCACCCAAGAATTGAGTACTTCCGACCGCTCCGTTCACTCTCTAAACTCCATTCAACATGGGTGTCTTCATTCCAGAGCAATCACTTCCTGGCAACTGCTTTTTATTTTATTCCTTTGCCTCCTTAAACTTGCCTCCCCATATTTAACTCTTCCTATAAAAACCCACACATCAATTTCCCCTCCTTAAAGTGGGGGTAAAAAATAAATTTCCACAAACATCAATTCTTCTAATTAATTTTGGACAAGTTTGTTAATATCTCTACCCTCAAGGCTTGCATCTGCAGCTAGAACAGACAGGTGGGCCCGACTCCGAGATCCAACATCACTTTGGGGTCCTTTTGTGTGTCCATCACAGGAAGAGGCAGCAGATGAGGGAATGGGGGATTAAAAAAAGTAGATATAAGTAAAAAAAAAAAATTTTTTATTTTCTGGGAGGGGGAAATGTCTTTTTAAAATGGCATCAGTAAATTTGGTTTGATGGCACCCAGGTAGACCGGCTTAAATCTTTGGGAGAAGTCAGACAGCACAAAGAGTGTGTTATCACAACTCAGAATGAAGGAGGAAGAGTGTATTGTTGGGTTGAATGGTGGGATTGTTGATATTTGGGTTTGTGGTGGTTGGGTTTGATAAATGTGTGATTGGTGTGTTGGTGGATGGGAATGATGTTGGGAGTGTGAGAAAGTGATGGGATTGGTGGTGTCTTAATGGAATTGTTGTTCAACAATGTTATGAGGGCAAAAATTATTGTTTTAATGTAAAAATGACAGAAAAATTGAAGGATTTTTGTTGCTCCAGAAAGAAATTGCAATTGATGATAAAATGATGAAAAAATTCTTCCAAAAATGGAAATTGGTATAAAATAATTACAAAATAGAAGGAAAAAACATAATATTGTTGCTAAACAACATGTTAACCCTACCAAAAACCTAAAATTGTTACTAAAACAATGAAAAAAATCAAAATAAAATCCACAACCATGTTCAAAATCCCAAAAAAACATCAAAAATTATTATTGAAACAATGAAAGAGACCAAGAAAAACCAAAAATTGTTATTATCAAATAAAACCAGAAATTGTTACTAAAACAATAAAAAAAAACCAGAAAAACCAAAAATATTATTAAAACAATCAAAAAAATAATAAACAACAACACCCCACAAAAAAACCCAAAAACAAAACCTCACAAACCCCCAAACCCATTTCCAAAAAAACAAAAAAACAAAAAAAAATCCAAAACCCAAACTTCATTACCCCTCCCTCAATAATTAAATTTGCCCAAAACCAGGCACTTTCCACCTAAATTAAATTTTTAAACACTGTAAATGGCAAAAATGCAAAGGAAAAAAGATAAACAAATCACATTAGGCTACGGTACGTGAATCTGGGAGGGGACTGGATAAAAGCCAGATAGCAATCTGCAACCAATGACAGTGCACCGTGTATTAATGAGCCGGCCGCTAAGGTAATCGTTGCATGTTTCCACGCTCCTTATGCAATCGTCGCCAAATGTAACAAATGTGACAATAAACGAGCCGGTTTTTCCCTCTGTAATTTATCACTGGTGAGGCCCACAATGTGTGCCCTTTTAGCTCCAACAACTGGATCAAGGTAAATGGGAAAAGAGCCTTTGTGTTTGCTCGAGTCTGGCTGCAGACCTGTGTCAAAAGGTCCCATTAAGTGTATCATTTTTTTTTTTTTTTTTTTTTTTGGTTTTATTTGGGGGTAAGTTTGAAAAGTGATTTTTGGAAAATAAATTTTGGGGTTTTGGTTTAATTGTTGTGTTGTGTTTGGTGGGTTTTGGTGGTTTTTGAAGGGATTTGTTAATTTTTTTGGAATATTTTGTTGTTTTTTGAAATAATTCTGGTTAAATTTGGTGTTTTTGTTGTTTTTTTGAAGCAATTTATTTAATGTTTGGTTTATTTTGTTGTTTTTTACAACAATTTAGTGATTACTATTATTTTTTGAAACAATTTAAATTAAATTTATTGTTTTTTAAAAAATAATTCATGTTTTTGTAGTTTTTTCAAACAATTTGACTGATTACTGGTGTTTTTTTAAACAATTCACATCAAATATAATGATTTTTGTTGTTTTTTCAAACAATTCATTTAATAATTGGTCCATTTTATTCTTTTTTCAAACAATATCTGTGAAATTTGATGATTATTATTATTATTTCAAACAATCCAGATCAAATTTGACACCTTTCATTCATTCTCCCACCACCACCAACCCTTTAAACCCAATTTCACCCAACCCCACCCCAATTTTAAAAAAATCAAAAAAAAAAATCAAAATTCAAGTCACCCCCAACCCTCTCACCACCATCAATTTATCAATCACTTTCCAATTAACTCCCCAATCCCATCACCCAAAAATCCTAATCCCTGTAAACATTTTAAAATTATTCTCCAACATGCCAAACCCACTTGCTACAATATATCATCATTAAACCCCATGTATTTAAATAAATCTACTGGAATTTCTTACATGAAACATTGTAATGTTTTTCCAATGATAGAAAACTCAAAAAAATATTTCACCAAAATAAAAAAATAAAAAAATCTAATGCAAGTATCAGCATCAAACAGTTTTAGTGACAAATGGTATGCAGTTAACAATTTTTTCCCCACAAAAAAAAAACAAAAAAAAAATTTTATTCCATTTTTCAAGCAAAAAAATAAAAAAAAATTAAAATGAAAATAACTTTCCATCCTGTTTACCCACAATCATGAAATATTCACATCACATCATTGTCCATTTCTTCAATAATTTCTATTGGCTCACAAATTGAAAGCATTTCCTTTATAAAAATGTAATTTTATAATAATATTTAGTAATAACAATAATAATAAAAAAAACTATACATTTTTTTTCACCGATAAAAGCCGATAACTCACTTTCCCTTACGTAAACTACGTTAAGTTTACCGAAAACAAACTAAATGTTTTTATACAATTTTATCGGAAAACGTCGAGCATAACATTCTAATTCATTTATAATTAAAATTTAATATTTATTTAAATGTATACTTTTGTGTTTTGGTTTACACGGGCAGCGCCGGGTACCTTCGCTAGTATTTTATATTATATTATATATAATTTTGTTAATATTATAACTTCTACGTAGTTTACCGAAAACGTCGAGCATGACATTCTATTTATTGATTATTAAACTTTAATAAACCTATTATAAACCTATTATTTTTTTATTATTACCTTTTTATAATTAGTTTCATTAATTCTATTTCTTTATAATTCACTTCATTTCTTTAATAAATCTTGAACACTTTTTAAAATAAAAAATACACTATAAAACAATTACTTCTCGCTCGCCTTTCTGCATGCATGCAGTTACTAGTTATAATAAATTTTTAATAAAAGGGATTTTGTGATATATAAAAATGATTAGATGAAATTTGTAGGAAAAGCATCAGACCGGTTTATTGTTTTCACTGCTCAAATGCAATTTTCCTTCGCCCATGACATAACATGCGGGTATGCACCGAAAAATTTCATATGCAAGGGACTCGCAAATGCCAAGTGCTCGTGGACCAATGAGAAGTCGGCGCTCTTTTTCTCCCCTCAACTTATCGAGCATTTTCTTTTATATTTAGTGATGGAGGGTGGGTGGGTGGGGGATCAATTCACTCACCCTCCAACTGCTTTCTGTCATAAATTTTCGAATCATGATTCAACTGAATATTTAAAAATAAAACAAAAGATTTTTTTCGTTTTTTATTGTTGGTTAAGTGAATTGTTGGAGTGTTATGAGTGTTTTTTTTTAGTTATGTGATGTATGAATTGTGATATTTGTTTTTTAGGTGTTTTTTTGATTTGTTATGATGCAATAGTGTGTGGAATTGTTTTATAATGCAAAAATTTATATATTTTCATTGAAACAATGCTAAAATCTGCATTTTTTCATTAAAATAATGCAATATTTGCTTATTTTTGATTGATAAAATGCACAAATATGCAAAATCTGCATATTTTCATTAAAACAGTGCAATATTTTCATATTTTTGATTAAAACAATGCACAAATTTGTATTTTTTCATTAATACAATCCAAAATCTGCATATTTTAATTAAAACAATGCAAAAATCTGCATATTTTCATTAAAACAATGCATTTTTCCTTGACATATTTATTTCCATTCCACCACCATTACAATAAAAACCCATCACTTCCTTCCAAACAAAATTCTAATACCCACCACCCCCAACCAACATCCAATTCAAATTTCATCACCCACACTCCAACACAAACCCTAATTCCAATTCCACTCCACAATTCCTTATCACATTTCCCATTTCCTCACAAAAAAAATTAAAAAACAAAAAAAAATCCATTTCCCCCCCACCCCTCCACCACCCCCACACAACAAAAATATTCAACTGCATGTCAGCACCATTTCCCTGGGTTCCCTGGGCCCAGCTCCAAAACCTTTCATTTTACCCACTTGTCAATAGCACAGGGCCCAGATCTTACCAAAAACAGGTGAGGGACCTCAAGACAAAACTAAAGTGCACAGAGACACCCCCATCAAAAATATTTTTATTTTTATTTTTTAGATTTCCAAATTATTATAAATTTTTAAATTAACATAACAAAATTTACCGGAGAGCGTAACGTAAACTAGAAAAAAAAATAGATTTACAAAAACTTACGTAATTAAATTTATTGTAAAAATTTAATTTACATTACATTTAAGTTTA
>JAQIXT010002099.1:0-12218 GCA_034700445.1 Stenotaenia linearis
TTTAGCGGAAAATAGCTACTCTCTTATTGAGTTAGCGTTAGCGGTAGCGTATTTAAATAGCTTCATCCATCATTAGCAATAGCATAGCGCGCTGCTTTTTCAGGCTAGCGATCACAACACTGGTTAGAAGAGATCTTCATGCAACAACCACTTGGATTCGAGGAAAAGAAGGGATTCGTTTGTAGACTGAAGAAGTCACTTTATGGGCTCAAGCAGGCAAGCAGATGCTGGTATGAGAAGTTCAAAGAAATCTTGATGAAAAATGATTTCAAGGAATCACTGTCGGATCCTTATTTATTCATCAAAAACGTGTGGACGTTATTTCCATAAAGAATAATTCGAACTTTGAATCGCAAGAAATTATGAAATTACAAAAAAAGATTGACTTAAAAGATATGGGCGAAATCAATTATTTATTAGGGTTAGAGTTTCAAAAGTTTAATGGTGAAATGAAAATTCACCAAAGGGGATATGTCGAAAAGTTGCTGAAATACCACGGATTGGAATTGTCCAATTCGTGCCCCACCCCTTTATTACCCCACTCAGAATCTTTACAATACTGAAGAATGCGCCAATTGGGCAATTGATGTACCTCAGCACCAATAAGTGACCGGACATGAGGTCATGCGGTCAGTGCGTTGTCGCAGTTTTTTTGTGAACCAACGACTTTGCATCAAAATGCAGTTTAAAGAATATTTCAATATTTACGAGGGACAAAAAATGTGAGATTATCCTTTAATTGTGATCAGGGGAGATTGATTGGTTTCAGTGATGCTGGATGGATTCAATCACGAGATGCAAAATCTTTCGCTGGTTTTATTATTTTAAACGGCAAAAATGTGATTAATTGGAAGACGAATAAACAGAGTAGAATAGCAGGTTCGATGGAAGAAGCGGAATTAACAAGTTTATCGGATTTAATTAAGGAATTGTCATGGTTGTGACCGCCGGTGACTCACCAGTTGGCACTACCTGTCATCAGTGTTGGGCGCTCTTGCGGTAATTCTAGCGGCGCTGATGATAGCGGCGCTATATTTTAAATACCGTAGCGGGCGCTATTAAAAACTTACATACAGCGCCGCTACAGGGCGCTTGTACAATACGTGATGTGTCGCACGTCACGTGACCTTCAAGTCATTAGAGAGTTTGCAGAAAACAAAACTTAACTTATAACTTGGGAAATAAATCCCATGTTAATTATGACTTATAATTAACGTGGGATTATAATTAACATAAGATAATTTAACATAAATCTAACTTATAATTTATGTTCGATTTATAATTAAACATTTTCCATTTTTATAATTAACACAAAAGTAGCGCCCGTACTAGCGGAGAATTAGCGCTAGCGAAAGTAGCGATGTAAATTTTTAAACTAGTGCCAGCAACTATAGCGGCACTAGTTTCAAACTGTACTTGCGCTAGCGCTAGCGGCCCTAGTATATTTTATTAGTGCACCCAACACTGTCTGTCAACCCGTTAGCGGGATTGGTCACTCAAGTGTACTGGAAGTACGTGACCAACCCCGAGGTAATTTGGGAAGGCTCTGGAATGCCTTGCGGAGAGAATCCTTCCGGCGACTGAAGTCGCAACACCAGATTCATTCTCCGCATGTTGACGTTCGACCGAGCCTAAGTAGTAAGATGGAGAAGTGGGACGCGAGTGTCGATACTGCGGGTTGAGATGCGACGTAAACCGTTGTAGGGATCTTTAGCGTTTGGCCCCGCTAATGCTACGGCATCGGCGTGGGATTGCGATGTACCAGCCACGGATGCATGCGGTTCACTGGCTTATGAATAAAGCCAAACCATTTACAAGAACTAGTGTCCGTGTCACTCATTTATCATGAACCATGGAACCGGGGATCCTCCGCCGCCCCTAGGGCAGGAGACCTCGGAACCCGGTCACAATTGGGGGCCCGTCCAGGTCAAATTTCGGGACTCTCCGTTCTCGGGTGTCCGCACCCAAGGCAAGGGTCGGCCACAGTCTGGAGTCCAGTTGCGGTACGCATGCTTTGTGTGGAAGAGCAACCGTGATTCCCCCCGTCCCGTCTCTAAATTCCAGCCGCAGTCCACTGTAGCAGGTAACCAGAGGCGTGGATTGTGACGTAATACTTCGCGCCATCTTGTATATTGTAAGATCACGTGATAATTGACTTGCTGTTGTAGAAGTATATAAGGTGCTTGTCGACTATCACTGGTCAGTTCGCTTTTATGAAGACACTTGTAACAGATTGCGGTTGATTATTAAAAGATCAAATTGTTTATTTCCATTGTTGATTGATTCGAACTCCAACATGGATGGCATCAACGAAAACCCCGTGTGAAGAGCTCGCAGGGCCCAGATTGTTGTGAGACCTATGAAGGGGGGATAAAGGAGATTTACAGAGACCTCGGAATCAAAGTCGAAAATCAAATACCTTTACAAACAGATAGTATGAATGTGTTGCAAAGAGTCGTAGGGGGAAATGTGATCAAAATTTTGGAATCGATCGTTTTATTTTGTGAAAGAAGCAATCAAACGCGACAATTTCGATTTACAACATGTCCGTTCAGAGGACATGATTGCGGATTTTCTTATGAAGGCTTTGAGCGCAAATAAGGTGGAAAACAACTTGGAACATTTTAATTTCAGACACGTGTCTGAAAATATCCTCGGCCTTTAAATTAAGTTAAAATTTCTTTTGATGTTAGATTAGAAGTGATGATTGTTGTGTAAAATTTTTTAATTTTGGAAATTTGTTTAATGACGGAAAGTAAGGGTAATTTGTTGCATACTTGACGTCATTATGCTTTAGCCAACGGTAATTGAGACATTTATCTTACGCAGTTAAGAAAAAGCAGCTTTTCTTCTCCTGTTGCAACTATATATGTTTCTCAGTCTATTGACAGGAAAAAGAAGAAAAGAATCTTAGCAGCAAACGACCTGGGAAAATCATATAAAATTGTCTGACCCCAGGGCAATCTTAGCTAACAAGATGTCAGAATGAAATTTACAACAGGAACAATGGGCCATGGAGAAAAAAAAAGTACAATTCCCCCATCCTTTTTGGCAGGGCATAAAATGCGACTGCTCAAAGTGGATTAGTGGGTGGGTCTGTGAACAAAAGGTATTTACCACTATTGGTTGCTGAAATTTATTGCTATTTTCAGAGTAAATGAATTTAACGCTGATTTTTAGGAGGATTCGCTGTATTTCGAAGATTTGGATTATTATTTACAATTTACTTTGAAGTACTGTTAACAATAATTCGATGGTGTTCTACAACTATAGATAGTTCTAATTATAATTAGAACTACTTGGTTATCCTGTACGAAGATACGAAGCAATGATCTTGAATGTTCGCAATGTTGAAACCTGGAGATTGTCTGGCACGCCCCTTTTTATATTTGAGTACATCACCTCTAATATGTGATATGGTGATGTACGCTGATGTGGAGAGTTCTGCAAAACAAAAATGAAAAATATATACAAAAATGAATTAAATAGCATTCGCAAGAATGTGACATTAAACACAATTGCCATCAATTTAACTATACGGTACTAACAGTCTTTAATCAAATTACGTAATTCTAATGAACTTTTCATCAATTTGACCAAAAATTGTTTAAAACAAACTTAATTTGACAGAGATTTGCTTCTAAAAACCGAGGACTGGACATCGGTAGCGAAATCTGTAAAGGTGGCAACTACCTAATCTTGAAATTTGCATCATTTCTAAGGTCAGCATGAAATTGCATTTTTCGTAAATGATGTAAAGAATGAAATCTATTTTTTTTATAGAAATTAGTCTAATTTCACATGCATGTTTTATACATTTCCATTGAAAATTTAATATAATTTAACATGTTTAAATATTTTGATAATTTTGATTACGGTATCACTTGATAATATACTGTTTGGGCGGTTTGAAAATGTTTCCAGCTTAATTTGATGGGTCTTTACAATTTTCTAATTGAAACTCTTTGACCAACTTATGGGATATAGAAAATATTGAAATAATGATCTTGAAAGTTACACGAAATGTTTTTCTTTTAATGATTGAAACTGTTGCAAACAATCAAAATTACATACGTACTTTACACAACATGATTATACATGTATAATCATCAGTAAATCATTTCAGTTTATTTGCAGTTTCAGTCAAAACTCTGTATTTTATCTCCAGATAATCTTTTTCGTGGTTTGCACAGCGTTGGCGTAAATGTCGTCCGTTGTTTGCTATGGCTTGTTGATTGATAGTGGGAATCAATTGAGCAATTACAGCTAATACTTTATAAGTTGCCAACAAACCATAAATCAAACAGGCTTTACGCAATCAATAAATCAATACTTTTCATAAAACTTGCATGTTTTATTTGATTAAAATTTTTTTATCGAAATTTTTACGAATTGTTGACCGTAAGCGATGCTGCTCTGAAATTTTTATTTTCAATCCATGGTTTTATTTATTTATATTTTTTGCGAGATTTATATTCAATTTTTTACTGCTTTATCGGTTTGGAAAAAAATTGGCCTTGTTTGTGTTAAGAATTAAGAATCGTGACTCAGCAACACCGATGGAAAGTGCCAATAAAAAGACTTGTGATTGTAAAACAGTGGAGCGCAGTCACGTTTCTCGGCCTTTAGTGAGAAGTAAAGCAATGACAAGTGAGTAAATTCAATGTGGAGGAGCACTAGAGACATTGCTTTGTTTTTAACAATGTCTTATTCCTATATATTTTATTAGTTTTTTTAACTGACGAAATTGTATGTTTTTCTCAAATATTTTGGAAATATTATGTATCAAGCCCAAGGTAAATATGTGGTTATTCATAATGTGCATAATCAAATGGTTTTTTTTAAAATTCGATTTTCAAAGTTATCTTCAAAGTCATTCATTTTATGACTTGAATGTAAAGAAAACACAGCAATACAAATATGAATATGTCTTAAAAAAAGTTTAATGTCATGTATTGTTGAAAAATCTTCGGAATAGAATATTTGATTGCGAGTTACAAAGTCAACGACAGTACAAATGATTTGAAGATTAAATTTAAAATAACCGTTTGATTTCGCTTAGATTTATGTCTGATTTTGGGTTAAATTGAAATTTCAATTGATTCTTAAAAAAATAATCACGCATAAAACAATTAGAGTTGGACCAAACCGTTATGTGTTGAATGAAATGATCAGCAGTGTCCAAGCGTGAATTTGATTTTGTTGAGAAAAGAGACAAAATGCTTAATGAGATAAAACGGAGTTGGTAAATAATGTGGAATCGATGTTATCGATCCTGAAAATAACAGGGAAAAGGTAAGCGCAGATCTTAACGTATTTAAAAATAGAAGATGGTATAAATAAGTAATTGGATTTGTGTAAAGCTTATTGAAACAGATACAGCGAGCAGAGAATTTTAAAAGAGTTTCAAATCGAGTGAATTGGGGCGTCAGGTTTACTGGAAGATTTCTAAGTATTATTTTGATGGGTCAATATCAGGTTTGTCAATATCAATTCATTTGAGTGGAAGAAGCTGGTGGAGTTTGAGACTGTCAAATACAGCGTGTGATGTCATGAAACTACAGAAACCTCTCTGGCCCATACAAGTAAGTGAATGATATTAGTGTAGTATCTTGGTTTGAGTTTTTAGATAATGCGTAGTCTATCTTAGTTAGTGTAGTAATTTGTCTGATTAATTTCGAGACTTTAGCCTATTATCAGTTACCGGTATCATTTTACAGAAGCTCTGAAATTCTCGAAGCTAAAATATATGTTGGTGAAATTATTATAAAACGGTAACACATTTTAAACCACCCTACATTTTCCATCTAAAATGAACTCATTCTAGCATTGAGTTCTTTCATTTTATCACGACTGTTTGAAGGTTCCATAGAAACCAACTAAAATGAAAGAATTTGGCTGAAATACATTTTTTCAAATTCTTCTACCGGATAAATGTTGCCGGTTTTTCTTTCCCTGACTCGCTGTTACAATATCAGTGAAGCAAGTTATTTCAGAAAATGTGGCAATATTAAAATGAAGTAGAGAAGGGGAATGGAATGAGCTCTGACTGTGACTTTAGTGAGAAATCCTCAGGCAATATTTTTCCTATTTCATTTGAAAATTTTCCCAGCGGAGTCAGTTTTGCAAGATGAAAACTAAGTTAGGTTTTTGTGAGTCAATTTGTTTTGCTGACTTTGCCTCAAGACTTTGTGCACTTCTTATTTTAATTAATTGCTTGGTTTACATTAGACGTGAGAGTTCAGTTCTGAATTGGAAAAAATTTTAATAATTTGCTTTTTAGTTTCCTCCCTCTTTCACATCCCTCTTACACCCTCTTCTTTCTGTGACAATGTGTTATTGGAATATTGCCAAACTATTTTTTTCTTTTAGCTCATTTTGTTAATCTGTTTAAAAGATAATATGTTTTATGTTAAAGAGCTCATTTTGCTAAATGGTAGTCATTTGCTTTAATTTTTTTCTAATTTTTTCTATTTTTTTCACTTTCTATTTATTTTTTATTTTTTCTTCGCTTGTAATTGAATGTAGTTGTCTTGTCCTAAATCTTCATTAAATTAAGTCCTGTCATATATCACAAATAATATGATGAAAAGTTTGGTCTTTTTGTGTAATTTATGGCCATTTAAAATCTTTGGCTTAAAATCTAGGGCTTGGAAGGGTAGGAGAGAAGGGGGATTAATTACTTTTCACAAATTGATTGGCATTTTTAGCATATAAGAACTGATTAAATTAAAAGAAAAGGGGTGGGTGTCATATTTAGAAAAGAGAAAAGTTTATTGACAACGGAAAATGTATTTTAAATGCAAGAGATGGTTAAATTATTTCCCTTTATGTTTTTTAAATCTTATGGATTACTTATGATGTCTGAGATGTTTATGAAACTAAATTTTTTTTATTGAATTTAAGGGAGTGATGGATTTTGGTGACTTGTTTTTGCTATAAGATTGAGTAATTGTTAAATTAGAACAATTGCAATATTGATGGCATCAATTTTTATTGAAATAGCATTATTTTATTATTAAATGCCATCATTTTATTATCTAGCAGCATTGTCTTTTATTGAGTGGAATTAAATGTCACAATTTAATTTTGGTGGCATTAGTTTCTACTGATGTGGATATTAATTTATGAGTAGGGCTAGGAAGTTCATGCACTTTTAAGTGCATGAACTGGAAAATGCCAACATGCATTTATGTCTTTAAAATTTGCAAAATATGTTCTAAAATCACAAAAATATGCTCATAAAAAATCTTTCAAAAAATCAAAAAATAGGAGAAATAAAGTATTAAAACATTTCCTTGCAGATTACAATAACTGACAAATGCCATTTTAAGATTATCTTAAGTAAAATACTGCCTATCTTCTGCTAGAATACTACAATACCCCAAAAAGATCTCAATATCACAAGAAATTATTAGTGTATATATAAACATAAAAATATCTAAATGTCTAAATCTATTCCAATAATCAAGGTGTTGTGTGACTTGGAAAGTCTTTTCGGCATTATTTGCATGGTTGCACATTTTGCAGAATAACACATTACTATCAGTGGAAAACACATCTTTTCCAAACTTGGTGACATGCCCACTTAATTTAGATGCCTGCAGTATAGAATATTGTTTTGAATATGGGTAAACCTAAGCAAACACATGATCTCGACCATTGTTAAAGACTGTAGATCAAGCTCTGACTTTGAATCTTATTCTGAAATTGTGGAACAATTACATCATCTTAAAATGAGACAATGTGAGATTTATTTACTTCTCACACAGATCACGTTTGATGAGATTGCATTTTGAGATCTATTTTGATGGATATAAAAATATAGAGATCAACACTAAGTAAACTAAGACCATTTTTAAGGCTTTCAAAACGTCTGAAATAACCTCAAAAATTTCGAAATTATCATACACTATTCCTTTAAGTTACTTACCAATTCCTGCAGTTGATCATGTGTTAAACCATGCCCTTAATTGAATTACATAGTTAAAACGTGGCCTTATGTGTGATATATGTTGGGTATGGATTTTTCGGGTGGAAAAAAAATTGCAAATCAGGGGGTAGAAATCGGGTGTTTGAAATTTTTTTCAAATCGGGTTAAGAAAATATAAACTTTTATTTTTTTTTTAAATCGGGCTAAATCGGGTTGATAAAATTGGTTGCAGAGCCACAAAACCACAATAAAAAAAATTCAAAACAAAATTTCATTAAATAAGCTCTGCTAAGTCAATCAAAAGCTAAAATTATCTTAAAATTAGCTATTTGTCAATTAGTCAATCAACAATTACCTATCCCATACAATTTACATGTGAAAATCATAATCCAGAGCAAACCCAAAAATTTGGTTTTCCGGGTTTTATCGGGTTTAACACTAATTTCTAAAAATCAGTTCGGGGGTTAAAATCGGGTATTTTCGGATAAAACCCGAAAAATCCATACCCTAGATATATGATATCACGCGATTTACTGTAGTTGATCTGAGGCAATGGGCAGCAATCACGCATGCAATTTGTGATTTCCCAAAATTAGTGGCTAAAAATCATTTACCCTAAGCATAAAGATCTACAGAATTCAAATCTAAAATTAGATTGTTGATTTCAGCAACATTTAAGCAGCGATAATACCATTTGTGCAATCGGTATCATTGGGCAGAAATCGCACATGTAACTCCCCAATAATGTTGCAAATTCATTTCAAGTATTAGCCATCAAAGGCTAAAAACTATGTATCCTAGGCTTAAAATATCTATGGAATTGAAATCTTTAATTAGATTTGTTGGTGTTTTGTTGATTCTTAGCAATAGTCCGTAATGTAGAAACAATGTAGTGTCGATATAATAAAAGAAATAGGCTGAGATATAAGTAAAACGCAAATCCTTTATTCAAATACTCTAGTAACTTGTGCGACTGTCTTGTCGCACCTACAGAGATTGAATGACGAGATATAAAAACAATAAAATACATAAAAAGGGTTGGTGGTCAATAATGGTACCTTTGAAACACCTATAGTGAACAATAGACAACTATATGTAAACGAGAGTTGAACAAAGCATGGTACTGTGAGGCACCGTGTACACGAGGCTCTGTGCCCCGTTATATAATACAATTCACACAAATCCATACAATTCAATACACTGTTACAATAGATATAATGCACTAATACACTTTAATATTACAATACAATATAATATATACTTTAATGAATACGGCGATCATCTGAAACATAAGGTAAACAACTATATTTGAGAATCAAATCTCTACAAACTCCCTCGTTTTTGGCTTATGGTTCAAAAGATCAAAGAGAAAGTATTCATAAAGTAAATAAATAAATAGTTATTATATAATAAAATATACGAGATAATCCAATGTAATTTAATAAACCCAGTACATAATCAAATTCAATAAATCTTGCAAGATATAACCCCAAAATATTCATGTAAACACATCACTTAGAAATATATATGAAATGAGAATAAAAGGAATTATAAAATATCGATTCAAAAAGTTATAACTCAATCATTATACACTTGTAAATAATCTGTTAATTTGGTTAATTGTAACACTGGTAAACGTTTGGTAAGCATGTCAGCCTTGTTAAATTTTGTCCTGACATGCTCCAATTTGAAAAGATTTTTAGAGTAATAATCTCTAATATATTGAACTTTGATGTCAATATATTTGGTACGGGAGTTTTCGACGTTATTTTTAATATAAAAGATACTGGCCTCATTATCGATATATATAGTAGGAATAACACTCTTAATTCTAAGGAAAGAATTAGTTTCTTTGACAATACGTATTATCCACACAAATTCCTTAACTAGTTCGATGAGTGCCAAAAGTTCACTTTCTAGTGCCGATAATGCAATTAGTCCCTGTCGCACACTTCTCCATGCGACAGGCACTTTCCCAATGTAGACTAAGTATCCAGACGTTGATTTTCTCGACAATGTGTCAGACGCCCATGACGCGTCTGTAAAACCATAGAAATCAATTCCATTGTCTTTGGTATATCGGATTACTTTGTCTTTCGTCGTAAGGATATAATTGATTAAATGTTCGACAAGTTTCCAATGGGTTAGCGTTGCTTTATTGTTGAACTTGGCCAAGTAGTTTACAGCATACAAAATGTCAGGTCTTGTATGGCGTGCAAGGAACAATAAACATCCAATTGTATTGCGATAGGGTAATTGAGTGTTTATGTCGACATCCTTGTTTTCAATCGTAGTCTTTTCAAGTTGGCACAAGTCGATTCCGATTTTCATGGGTTCATATGTTGGGGTGAACAGTATGAAATTCAAATATTCCTTTATCTTGTCGATATACGGTCTTTGATGGAATGTGATACTTCCATCTGATCTTCTATCGACTTGTATCCCAAGGAAAGTCTTTGTGGCGCCGAGATCCGTTATTGTAAATTCGCTTCTGATTCTTTGGACTGCTTCTTGTAGAAATTCCTTGTCCTTGGCGAAAATCAAGATGTCATCGACATAAATGCATATAATGATATTGGCATTGAGTCGGTACACACATCTTGCGGTCAAAAGCGGTGTAAATCCAAGTTTCTTAATGGTCTCATCCAATTTCTCGCCCCAACAGCGACCTGACTGGCACAGACCGTACAAGGATTTGGTTAATCTCCATACGGTATCGGACTGATAGTTCATTATAGTTGGTGGCGTCAAATACAATTCTTCTGTAAGTTCTCCATATAGGTAGGCGCACTTTACGTCCAAGTGCGTATCTACCCATCCTCGGAGAACGACAAGGCACAAGAAGAAAATCCGGATTAAGACAAAGCTGATAACGGGCATGTACGTTTCTGTAAAGTTGATCCCAGGCCTTTGGTTATAGCCCTTGGCGACTAATCTTGCCCGATGTCGTACGACCTTTCCAGTGGAATCCTTCTTTCTTACGAATACCCACCGATGTCCAAGAATTTTCTTGTTCTTGGGCTTAGGAACTTCTTCAAATACATTGCGTTCCTTAAGAGTATCGATTTCGTCGGTCATAGCTGTCTTCCAATCGTTTGCGTCCGGGCTACGCAATGCTTCCTCGTAGTCGGTCGGATTCGAAGCCTCAACGTTACAAAACTCCATATCTTGAAATAATGCTGTGTAGGAACAGCTCGGTGAATACGTAATATCCTCTTTATCCGTTTCGATATCTGGAAAGTCGTCTTCATCTGTGTCTTCTTGTCCAAATGTCCGCATAGCATGAAGTATGCCTTGAGAGACGGATGGCGTTCCATCTCTTGGTACAGAAGTTGAATCCAATTCAATTACTTCAGGCTCTTCTTCTACTCTTTCCAAAATTTCGATTTCCTCTGTACTAGAAGAATCGGATCCGTCTGCTTCCAAGTCACGTGGGGCATGAAGTTCCACCGGTCCCTCATACTTATTACGTGCTGAATAATCGATATTGGCAAACGTGTACTTGATCTTCTGTTGTCGACAATATTCGAGCAAATCGGCAACAGTCAATAGTCGGACTCCTTGATGTAAGTAACAAACCATCATTCTCGGTCCTCGTTTGTACAATTCCCTTGTCCATTCGTTAACTCGGACGTTCTTCTCTCGAGAAAGGAATTTTGTACCAATTTTCTTAGCTGGTGGTAATACGCCGGGTGTTCTTCTGACAGGAACATAATGCTGATGATAATCTGCCAACCATTCTTCTTCACTCGCTCCAGGTGAAACGGTTGGCTTCCGTTTCATCGCTGTCTGAGAACGTGTGACAACACCTGTTGTTTCTGGTATAATCGGTATGTCTTGCAATATTGGATCTGGATCGCTTGAACGTCCTGCAGCCAGTCTATCTGGTGTAGAGGTACGATTTTGGTCATTGGTGGGATACGCAGCGTCGAAACATACGTATCTGTCGTCGAAGGACGTTGTATTGGCAAGAAAACGTCTGTGGTCACCCGGTGTACGCCTAAATACCAAATTTTCAATTGGTACTGTCGAAATTGGCTGACTTCCGGTTCGACGAGTTCGACTTCCGGTCGTTAAATCAGTCATCTCGATTGCCTTTGGTATATTGTCATCATCCGAGTTGTCATTGCTTGAAGAAAACTTCGATTTGGCGTGAAAACGGTACAATTCAGTCATTTCTCGTTTGCTGCCCCTTTGCGCTGCCGGGTTGGGCTGCGCTGCGGTGCACCCGTAAAAGGGAGGCACCGTGTTCGCTTGGAGCGGCGCGGTTGTTTTTCGCTCTGTT
>JAQIXT010002100.1:0-12214 GCA_034700445.1 Stenotaenia linearis
TATCGTCGTCACCTTCTTTTAAACTTTATAGTTCGAATAAAGTAATGAATATCACTTACTTTTTATTAACTCAGTTTAATCGCTCTTTCGTAGCGTTCGTAGTCAGCGCGAAAATGAGTGAAACTCCTTCATCTCGTTAACTGCAAAGAAATCTTGAAATTAGTCAAATTTCACATGGAAAAAATTAAGATTACACTCCAATTTATACCTCACAAGGTCCCTCGCGATTTTATAATTCACACTCTCGCTTCAAACGACTGCATCCGTAAAATAAACGCAAAACAAACGACAAACAACTCCAGTCGATTCAAACTCGGCGGCCATTTGCAGAAACACACAAGCGCTACAAGTACAAAAATATCAAAAGATGTCGCCCTCCACTCCAGTAAATTTTAGGGGAAAAAATTAACTCGAAAACGACACCTTCTCATAAACATTTTTTTTCCTGATCAATAAATACTACAACAAACATTAAATAATCTAATAGGTCAACTCAATACACTTCAAATTAGATTTATTGTCACAATTATTCCAAAACTTGTGATTTTATTTACTTTTAAAAATCTGACAACTGTAAAACTCCAAGTTGTGGAGTTACAACACTGAAAAAAAATTAACTTTACACAAAAAATTAATGAAAAGTCAATGTGAAGTTAACTATATTATTTTTAACCTTTGTAAAGGATTCCTTTACATTAAATTTTTTTTAATTGGAAAAATATGTAAAGCTAACTTTCCCAAATTGATTTTTCATCGACTTTATATCGGCAAAGCCGACTTATTTTATATTGAATGTATCGATTATAATATCGAGCTTCCAAAGTGTCATAAGTAATACATTGCTTTCGATCCACTAAATACCGTTTATCGTTTCTTCGCACTTCTTCATTCAAAGGCTTTCTTTCATCAGCAGACAGCAAACACCAAGTCAAAAATTCATCCAAATCTATTCCTTCATAGTCCAAACTCACAAAATGGAACAGAATGCTTTGCGAATTCGACTGTACGTCCTTTTGGGATACATGGATCAACTCAAAAAACTTTTTATATTTATCCTTTAGCATCAACTTCTTAATATTTTTCATTCCGTGCACAGACAGTGCTTTTTTGAAAGCCGTTCTTGAATCTTCGCACTGCAAACACTCTTCCAGAAAATTTTCCCATGCCGCTTCTTCGTTATCGCAGTAAGCTTCGAAGATATTTGGCACTGCTCTAATAAGAAATTCAAACTTCTCTTCATCAATCACATCTTTGAGCATCACATGCAAAACATCCAAATGATAGCAACTAATCATATGAAGCAACAATTGAAGAAATTCATCGTATTTTAATCTTTTCGATTTCCATTCGCTGGAACTGGCTTTCCATGCCAATAGAAGAAACTTGTTGAAATAAATACTGTGATCTATGTCATGTTGATATATCGATATGAAAATGTCAGAAAAATTTTCGTCACTTAAATTGCCGAACAACTCCGACGACAAAAAAAAAGAGCGACCACTGTTGGTTTGAAAGTATAATGCGCTGCAAGACTTTTGATAACTTTTGTTGGATCCATGGCGACAGCTGTTCTTCTGGTATGCGAGTCAACATAAATTTTAATAAATTTAACTCTCCGTTCCACATGTCGATCATCGATCCTATCATTTTACTTCTTGCCGCATCTTTCATCATTGACCAATAGTATTCATAAGCTATTTCTTTGTCTAATATAGGGAAAATCAAATATAGTTCTGGTCGAATATCTCAGGTTGATTACAGATAGACAAATAATTCTGAAGAATTCAGTTCTTTGGTAATCTTAAATTTGATTTTCACTTATAATACCATGAGTGAACGGAAGATTATCGAGATAACTTTTCCTCGTTCTCCACGTGAGTTATCATGCTACAGCTGGCCGTATGCCAGTTCTAGCATGTGAATGTGGAGAACGAGGAAAAATTATGAGATAATCTTCCGTTCACGAGTGGTATTTGGCTGATTATAACACGAATCAAACGTCTAAAGTTGGCCACTGATAATACATTTGTATTATCGCTGTAATCCTGTATTATCAGTGTAGGTCTGATTGGTCAATTCAAACATTTCTTGGCTTCCGATTGGCCGACGTTTGATGACATTTGATGAGTGGTATAATCTCTAAAATTTCTAGAAAAAGAGGAAATAGGAATATCCCTCCTGCAAGGGTTGTTTTTGCAGTGACCTAAATCCTTCCCTCCTGTAATTATTTTGACCTTAAACACAAGAGACTTGTAGAAAATTCCAAAACAAATTCTTCAAGTAAACCATTGGAATTTTAGGAATTTCTGTCTGAAATTTTCCTCTCCTGTGAAAAAGATTATCAATTTGATGTACTATTTCTTGCAGGATATATCCGGAATCAATTCGATGGTTACTCTCTCAAAATAAACAAAAGGAAGCACTGAGATCGCTACAAAAAATTGCAAAATTCAATAGAGTCAAACTTGATCCGGAGACTCCACAACAACTGGCAAAGATCTCCGAAGAGACAATAGCGAAGTCAAGCAATGCTGTGAAGTATGACATTAGAGATCTCTTTCGAACAAGACAACTTCGTCGTTATACTCTTTCCTTACTCTTCTGTTGGTAAATAAGTCTGTTTCAATTTAAGACTGGATTTAATTGATGTCTTTTTAGGTTTTCGACTTCAGCGACATATTACGGTATTCAGTTTTACGTTCCAAAAATGAAGCAACGTTATTGGAATCTATTTGCCGGTGGTGCAATTGAAACTATTGCAAGATTTGTTGGATATTTCATAATTGATTATTTGGGAAGAAGAAAACCCCTTATATTCTTTTATATTTTAAGTGGGCTTCTCTGCATTGCAACTGGACTTGTGGATCACTTTACAGAAGACTGTAAGTACAGTAATGCTAGGTTCACAGTGAGGTTCACACTTACGTTCACACTTGATTGTAACGTAACTTGAGAGAGGTATGGTGCATTGTGGGATACTAAGTGCCTTAAGTGCTAATTCAATTCTGAGTTGAATTAAGCAGTAACGTAACATTTCATGTTACGTTCAGCCAATCAGCAACTGCCTTGCTTCAACCTGGACACGCCACTTTGTGTGCAGCTATCTCATTAGTCAATTTTAACAAGAAACAACTGGCAAGTGTGAACACACTCAAGTTACAGTTAAGTCTTAATTTGTCAAGTTAACGTTACGTTACGTCAGGTGTGAACCTAGCATAAGACCTCCTAAAGTAACCACCTGTGAATCATGAACACCTTCCTATAGTGACCAACCACTTTAGTAAAATTTGATCAGCTATGTTAATAAACCCCTGTGTGGTGACCACCTGGCTATAGTGACCAAAACATTTCTGCCCTTTGGTGGTCACT
Organism: Stenotaenia linearis; assembly: GCA_034700445.1. Lineage (NCBI taxonomy): Eukaryota > Metazoa > Arthropoda > Chilopoda > Geophilomorpha > Geophilidae > Stenotaenia > Stenotaenia linearis. The sequence continues at coordinate 3,370 of JAQIXT010002100.1, forward strand.
TTAAGCAGGTTATGCTGAAACTTGTGTTTCTCAAAATATTTATACAATATACTATAATGTGTTTTAGTGTTCTTGGTGTCCAATATTTTGGCCATTTTGGGCAAGCTTTGTTCAGCGCAATGTTTTGCATTCAATGCCATATATGCTTCGGAGATTTTTCCAACGGTTATAAGGTTTGTGTTAATTAAACTAAATTAAAACCAATTATAATTATAATTTCTATTATAGGACTGTAGGATTAGGTGCTGTTGCATGCTTTGCAAGAATAGGAATTATGATTGCACCTCAAATATTGGAATTGGTATAATGTTACCTAGACTTTTTAAATATTCCTACAACTCACTGATATTTTCTTTACAGAGATTATATATTTCCTTGTGGGTACCTTTTACCATTTTTGGATCACTTTCCCTTATTTCTGTCATATTTCTGTATTTCATGCCTGAGACTCTCAACGTGCCGTTACCGAATACAATACAAGACATAGAAAACCCTAATCGCTTGACCAAAAGTACAAACAAAGAACCACAACAAACATATAGAATGGTTGAACCAACAATCCAATATGTCACCAAATATTAAATGTTGAAACAAAGGGAAAAGTGAATGGAACAAACAATAAAGCTGCAGAAGAAATTCCTTGCAGTGAAATACAGAGCCAAAGACTTTGAATGACTTAGAAAGTAAAGATTTGAAACAAATCTTAAACAAATCTTTAATAAATTTAACCTCTCTAATGAAAACAATGAGCCACTTCCGTTCTCACATGACGCCATTTTCAGCTTGCTTCGATGTTCGATCGCAAGTATGGATGGCATTTAAATGGCACTCCAATTATGATTTCGTTCAACTAACGCCTTGTATAGCATAGCCATAGCTTTTGTGGTTTCATTAAGGTGATAGGGGACCCGCCATCTTGGATTTTCAATGTTTTGTGATTCATTGATAACTGAAAAATCTGAAAAAATAAGTGCAAAACCAGAAGCATAGAAAATTTTAAGCTTTATTTTTTGAAAAAAAGAGGATTAAAAAACTCCAACTGTAGCCAGAGATATTTAGGAATTAAGGAAAACAGAAAATTTTCGTAATTCCTAAATATCTCCGGCTGAAGTTTGAATTTTTAGATTCACTTTTTTAAAATAAGTAAAGCTTAAAATTTTCTATGCTTCTGGTTTTGCACTTATTTTTTCAGATTTTTCAGTAAACGACGACTCACAAAAACATTGAAAATCCAAGATGGCGGGTCCCCTATCACCTTAAGTAGAAATATCGGAGGAAATAAATGAAATACAAACGTAAGCAATAACTTTGATACTTGGCAAGTTTGTAATGTGTAAATAAAATCTGTATGCTAATAAAGTATCTACAGTAGTTTCCAAATTACAAGTTACCAACATACTTAGAAACCAAGTTTCAGTTTGCATGTTAATAAATTGGTAGCTTGGTACCAAGTTTTGATAAGTCTCTAGTATATGTTCTTGTTTCCAACATCTCAGCATAAATTTGACCTATTTCATAACTGATGTTGTCAAACTGGGTATCAATGCAGTACATGTTGCTATTACCCAACCATAACCTCCATCTGGATAATAAAAAAAACCTTAGACATTAGAAGAATAGAAAAACTTCAAGTCCCAAAAATTAATTTTAGTTTTGCAACTAAAGTATGTACAGTATGTGAACTTGTATATTGATTCACAAAATTTTCATGTATAATTGATACCATTAAAATCCAGCTGTTGAACAATATTTTCCAAACCAAAAATCAACAATTTTTATTTGGTTGAGCTACTGTTCTCATCACAAAGTAATTTCTGCACACAACTGCTATGAGTATGTAATCAGACCAGCAAATATCACAAATATAACAAAGCAAAGATATTGCTATCTTTTTTTCTATTTGCCATTGAAAATTTCTACTTCTGTATTTTAATATTCCTCTGCTTATAAAAGCAACTGCTTGCTATTCATGAATATATTTTCCTGCTTGAAGTTGTAGATAGATTAGATGATCTGTCCGACTTCTACCATGAAAAAACAACTTTGGGCAATATCATCTTTTCTTCTAAAGCCACTGAAAATTTTTACTTTAGCATTGTAATACAATGAGATCCCTCTGCTTATAAAAAAAATTCCACCAAATTTGTGAGTGTTTTATTCATGTGATCGACTTGTGAGTACAATAACATACAGGCGCAACTATTAGAACCCAACTGTTAAACATCATTTTGCAAAAAATATAAACAATGATTGCATCACTTGGATTAGCATTTTTGCCAAGACCTAAGTCCATACCATGGTTTAGTATTCAGTTCACTACATTTTCACTACATTTTCAAATTTCATAAAAATATATTTAAAAATGATTTAACATTTCTAATAAATTATCTCCAATAAAAATATTTGTATTTACACAACCAAAATAAAACAGTCAAAAATAAACAAACAGCCATAATGGTAAAGCAGTGGCCATAACTTCCAGTTGAATTTCTAACCCATGCTTCAAAAGGTAAAATTATAAATTAATTAATTAGTATTAAACCTATTGAAAACTACTTACCTACTACAGGTCCAACTCCAAGTAAAAAAATTCCTTGAATCAAACAATTCAAACCAATCATTGCTTGAACTTCAACCAATGGAAAAATCTCAAACATGACCAGATAATAAGCCATATATGCATAACCATTAAAAATACCATACACTACACACACAGCCACCATAGCTTGATATGAATATAAATACTGAAATAACAATACACTGATACTCAAGAATATTAGTGAAATTAAATAAATACCAGTCACTTTGAACTTTGAGTTGTTCAGAAAACTTCCAATTAACCTTGAACACATATCAGAAATGAATATAACTGACACTAGAAAAGCAGACTGAGGTTTAGACATTCCCTCAATTTGTTCCATTGAAAATCTTGGTATAATCAGAGGCACACAGATGGTTTGATTAACAAATGCAATGTGACTGAGCAGTGTTAAATTGAATAAAAGATTTAGAAAATATCTAAAATCAAGAATAAGTTTGGAAAAAACCAGTTTGAAGATAAGAAAAGTCCGGATAACTTTGGACGGAGACTGGTCTTGGTATTCGGCGAATGGGTTTTGTAATGCCCAAGTTGGTTGTTTCACCAGCATTGCACAGACACATCCTTGAAGAATAATTCCACTCCATAATAGAAAAGTATTCTGTAGATGGTATTCATCAAGAAAGTACTGTATTATAACTGGCATGAGAGTATTGGGAATTCCAATAAGGAATGATGCAAGTCCCATTGCAAGCGGTCGGTTTTTCTTGAAGTATAAGCCTACTATACAATAAGCTGGAACTGAAGCTAATGATGAGCCAACTCCTAAGAAAAGTTACGTAAGTTTTACTTCAAGAGGATTTGTAGCATTTTGTACACATCCTATGTCCTCTGGATAATAACCATTATCCTACAAAGACTACAAAGTAAATTATTCTGTGATTTTACATGAACTAAACCCAGTTCATAAAAATCCTACAGAAGAATTGGAAAAACAAATCTCCGCAAGATAACATGGACAATTTATTGCAATCCAGGGGACATCAGATGCGTAACGTAATCTTTAATGATAATAGAGTTTGCGGAGAACAAAACTTATATCTTATAACTTATAAATTTCATGTTAAATGTAAGTCAGATAAATCTGACTGAATGATAAACTCACCTATCATTACAAATGCAAGAGTAAAAATCCAAAATGTATCAATTATCACAGCTAAACACAATCCCATTGAAACTAATAGTGTCCCAACAAAGAAAGTCACTCTGAATGAATATAATTCACTTAAATTGGTGGCAAGAATCCCTAAAAATATAAATAAATACATTTATTTCTAAAACTGTAATCAAAACCAATCAAACCCATAGCATTGGCCAGAACTCCTAATAAAGCTAAAACAGAAGCAAGTTGGCTTCGAGTATATGTTGTTGTTTCCAACATATCAGCATAAATTTGACCTGAACACTTCATAACTGATGTTGTCAAACCCAATATCAATGCAGCAGATGTTGCTATGACCCAACCATAACCTCCATCTGGGTAATCTACACCATCATCATCCAATGGTTTGTAGTCACTTTTCTATGATAAATACAGTTAAAAAATATCTATAATTTAAATTAAAAATAAACCTTAGACATTAGAAGAATAGAAGAACTTCAGGCCAAATCCCAAAAATTGATTTTAACTTTACAATTCTGAATACTGGAGAATATATGCACATGTATTCAGATATAATTGAAGCCATTATAATCCAGATGCTAACATTTTCGAAATCAAAAAGAACATCAACAAAACTTGTTTGGTGGAGCTTAATGTTATTTTCAGATGACAACTCCTTCACACAACAGCAATAATTATGCAATCAGACCACTTTTATGATAAATATAACAAAACCAATTACATTGTATACATGATTGATGAAAATAAAAATTCATATTATCAATTTAGGACTAACTATTTCACTTCTGCTCCACAGAGTCTTCCACTTTCTTTCCTGTATTCTTGAAAATCAAATCCTTTCCAAACCAAGCCAAAACAGGCAAAACCAATAAAACAGCCAGTACACTAAAACAATGTCTGTAACTTCCAGTAACATTCCTCACCCAAGCTTAAAAAGAAAAAATTTTACAGCCTTCACTTACAGTTCTCAAACAACTTACCCATCACTGGTCCACTGGCCAATAAACACACACCAAGAACTTCATAATGCAAAGCCATTGCTCCTGGAGTTTGAGCTGGCCCGAATATATCAAACATGGCCAGATAATATGTAACAAAGACATAACCACTGAATATCCCATATACCACACATACAATCAAAACAGCTGGGTAAGTGTAGGTGAACTGAAACAATGTCATGACAACACACAAACAAAATGCAGCAATGGCATATGTTCTGATTCTGTTTGGAGTTACACTGTTGATCCAACCTGCCAGCAACCTTATAGACAAATCAGCAATATTTATTACTGATATTAGAAATCCAGATTCAGTGGTGGTAATGCCAACAATCTGTTCCATGCCAAAAGATGGTATAATCATGTTTACACAAACATATTGGAAGTAATAAGCAATTCTGATCCACAGTTGTAGAAGAAAAATGTAGTCGCGAAAGAGCCGGCAGTCGCGATTAAGTTGCCGGAAGATGAGTTTGATTGATGAATATATTCCTTTGTTTGATTTGCTCTGATTGGTTAGAATTGTTTGTTTTTCTTCCTCTTGATGTGACTTTGTTTCTGTTTTTGTAATTGGTTGTTGCAATGCCCAAGTTGGTTGTCTTATCAGCATTGCACATACACACCCATGGAGAACCAATCCACTCCATAGGAGTAAAGTGTTTTTCAAATGGAATTCATTGAGAAAATATTGTAACAGAATTGGCATTGTGAAATTATGGACTCCTGCTACTGATGTCATCAATCCTATTGCAATTGGGCGTTTTTTCTTGAAGTATAAGCCTGTTATTACACTTCCTGGTGTTAAGGACAAAGATAATCCTATTCCTATTTGAAAATAGTCATAAACTCACTTCCATAAAAGTATAAACTTACAGACTTGAGCAGTGTTGTAAGCGCTACCGCTACTTATAGCGGCGCTACCGTTGTTTTGGTAGCGGCGCTACTAGTAGCACTACTTTAGTGAACCGCACTACTTTAGTAGCGCCACTACTAAGATTTACTTTTTTTTGCTCTACTAGGTAGCGCTACTTTAGAAAAGGCATACTGCAGTCAAAAATTGTTTAATTTCAAATAAATTTGTATGTGTAATTATTTTCAAACAATTAAATAACCAGATTTATTTAAAAGCAAAAAACGTTTGGTCATAACAATCAAACATTCAAGCATGTTTTGATGTTTTTGTGACTATAGTATATAAGTTCAATTTATTGCAGGGATTTACTGCATTTTTGCTATATTTTGTGTTAGTTTGTTTATTTAAACAATTATTTTCCTGGAAAATAGGATAAAAGGTCATTAATTGCAGAAATTTATGAGAAAAATGTAGGAATTAAATAAAAATTTCAATTTTTACATTTCCAAAAAAGTAGTGGTAGCGGTAGCGGAAAAGTAGTGATGAAATTCTTTAGTAGCGGTAGTGGTTGAAAGCGCACTACTTTTGGATGGTAATAGCGGTAGCGGTAGCACTATTTTATTTTAGTAGCGCTTACAACACTGGACTTGAGTACTTGCAATAAATAAACCTATGCCTTCAATTCTCAAGGTCATTTAGTTTAAACCTTCAAAATCGTTATCGATTTTTAAAATTTCAATTAGAAAGTTGTAGAGCATCATCAAATTAGTCTAAAAGTGTTTCTAAATCGTTGTACTCAAATCTGTGACAAGTTATTGTTTGCGTAATACATACAACAGTAGACTACATGTGTATGATAAAACTTATCAAAGATCACTTACCGATTATCACAAATGTTAGAGCAAAAACTGCAAGATTATCAATTGATAATGAACACAAACACAGACCAAAAGCCATTAACAATGAGCCAATAAATATAGTAACTTTGAAGGAATATAATTCAGCTAATTTCATTGAAAACACAGCTGAAAAAGAAGATTGGAGTTATTCAATCAAAGAATTAACATGTATATCAACACATACCTAAAATATTACTCAAAACACCTGGTAAAACAACAATAGAAGCTAATTGGCTTCTAGTATAAGAAGTAGTTTGCAACAAATTGAGATATACCAACCCAATACATTTTGTTGTTGTGGCTGTGACCCCAATTAAAACAGCAGCACTAACAGCCACAACCCAACCATGACCACCATCTGGAAAATGTCTTCCCCCATCCATGCTTGTGTAATGATAAAATAATTATGATATATATCAGATAAACTTTATTACATTACAAACTTTGAACCATAATCAGTGATAATTATCATCTCAACTGTTACTTGCAGCTGAAATAACTTTTTGTTTACATTAAGCCAGCTTAACACATGCGCTTGCGCATTTCAACGTTTCCCAACTCTTATGTTCAGTATTTCTATACTAATAGAAACAAAACTCTTTGTTACTAAGATCACAACATCTTACTAAAGGATTTATAAGCTAACTTTCACTTTGACTTTGTACCCATTACTTAACAATAAACCTATTAAATACTCTCACTTGAACTTCCCTCCAACTTCCTCCCTTTCCACCACAAAACCACTTCTCTACAAACCCATAAAACAACAGAAAAAACCAAAATAACAGCAAGAAAAGTGAAACAATGTGCATAACTTCCAGTCAAATCCCTCACCAATGCTAAAAAGAAACAAAAAAACACAAATAAATCCTCCAATTAACAAAAAACCAACAATATTTACCCATCAGAGGTCCAGTTGCCAACAAACACAACCCTTTCACTTGAAACTGCAGTGCAATTGCTCCTGGAGCTTCCTTGGGCCCAAAAGTATCAAACATAACAAGAAAGAATGTAACAAACACATAACCATTGAAAATTCCATACAAAACACACACAACCATAATACCTGCATAGGTATTTGTGAACTGAAACAACAATGCACTAAACCCCAACCCAAAAATCCCTATTTGGTATGTGATTGTTTTATTCCTAACAAAATTATTGACCCAACCTCCAAATAACCTTGCAAACACATCACTAATGCTAATAACTGATAAAAGGAAAGCAGATTCAATTGATGTTATGTCTTTGATTTCTTCCAAAGCAAATGGAGGTACTATGAGATTAATGCAGATGAATTGGAAGAAGAAAGCAATTCTGTTAACCAATAAGAGAAGGAAAGTGTGGTTCTGGAAGTGTCTGCAGTCTTTGATGAGTTGGTGCACAACTTCTTTGAAAAATTCAGAGATTTGTGAAAGTTTGGATTGAGTTTGTTGTTGTTGTTCTTCTTTAATTGTTTGTTTTGGTGCTTGCAGTGCCCACGTTGGTTGTCGAATGAACATTGAGGCCACACATGAGTGAAGAACTATAGCACTCCAGAGGATTAGTGTGTTTTGTAAATGGTATTCGTTAAGGAAGTATTGGATAATTGGAGGTAAAAGAAGATTTGGTACTCCGCATAGAGATGTTAGCAATCCCATTGCTATTGATCGCTTTTGCTTGAAGTATAAACCTACTATGACACCGCCCAGCATTACGCTGGAAGCCAATCCTAATCCTAAGTAATTTTACAAATAGTTATATTAGATAACTACAAGTATAAAGGCTAGTTCACATTAGGAGTTTGTGCTGCATTTTATGCTTTATATTGCACTCCACACACAAAAAAGAGCGTAAACGCTGGGCATTATTTTTTGCGCTAATCGAAGAATGCTAACCAATTGTGAGCTTGCTGCAGCTCACATTACCTCCATGGGACATTTGAAACAGCAAAATGGCGTTGTCAACTATGCACTCGGTGTGAACTGAAGATCTTGCGTGATCTTTCATGTTAACTTAATGCTCGATTTTATGCTCTGAGCGCAAACGCTTAGCGTGAACTAGACTTAAGGGTTTCACAGTATAATTTCAATTATTTACTTCAGTTTGTTGTTGGAATGTTATAGAATGTCTTCATTCCATCAATAATTTGTCTTTGTTTTTAAATTTTTGTCTTTTTATCTTCTTTTTGAATTTTAATCTTGTTTTAGCTTATGGCTAGTTTAGGTGCATAGCTTATCTTTAACACAATTCTAGACAAGTTCACTAAATCAGGTTACACACAATGAAACACTTAAGTAAATAATCGAGATTAAAATCACAAACCCCATGAACAAAACTCACCTATTATTGTAAATGACAATGTTAAAAAACCAAGATTATTAATTGAGAATG
>JAQIXT010002101.1:0-12211 GCA_034700445.1 Stenotaenia linearis
GGGAAAAAACAATTGTTAGGAAAATGCTTAAGTAACCTCTTTTTTTAACTTAGGAATTTGCGTAGGAATTCTTTTGTTAATTCCAATTTTTGCTTAGCATTAACTTATGTCAAAAAATGATCGTAAGTAGTGTTTGTGAATACCAGCCCAGATCACTAGTTAATCATATTATGGACTTTTATGATTAAAATTGTAATCAACTAACCCTAAAATGATTAAATTATGTACTAATAATAACTTGAAAATGATCAATTATTTTTATATTGATAACAAACAAACAAACAAATATAATATCCAATGGGAGCGCCTTGACTTCTTTATGAATTCTGGAAATCTTTCATTTTCAGAGTCTGCCAAAGCAGGTGAGTTTTCAGTTTGCCACTTCCAACAAAAATGCCTGCAGACACCAATTTGTGAAACTCCACTATTTACAATTCTGAATTTGTCATGGCAAAGTCAATATCAAATCTCTGTTTGTTTCACAGCATTGCAAACCAGCCTTACTGAATTAAAGCAGATATTCCCAAACATTTCAATACATTTCTCCAAAACAAATTGAATATCTGTGAGTTTAACCAACTTTATGCAGATAAACATCAAATTCACTCTTCTCTAACTTCATCAACTTTATCTAGGCCTAAAACTCAGAAATAACCTGAAGCAATAAAAATTTTGTCAACTCCATTTTTTGTGTGTTCAATTTTAATATATTAAATTTTTAAATTTTTATATTTTTTTGTATTTTAGTACAAAATTCCAAGAAAAATGACTGAAAAAAATTCTCAACAATTTTCAAACATTATTAAATTTTCAAGGCTCATAAAGTTTGAATGAAAATTCAGCTATAAAATAAAAATGGCTGTGGTTTTGGAAATATTGTTTTCTGACTTTAAAGGTCATTAAAGGTGTTTTGAATGGAACAATTGGTGTGATGGGGTAATCAGGGTGAAATGAATGATTAAGTATCATTTGTTTGGTTTAAGGTAAAATGGGGAAATCAATGGAGTTTTGTTCTGTTTTTATCTTTGGGAGTTTTAGTAATGAGTTTTGGGAAGTTTTTGTATTGTTGCAATTTGTTGATGGGTTGTGGTTAGTTGGGGAATGAGATTTCACTTAGTTGTGTCAGCTTTGGTTTTTAGTGCCAATTGTGTTGTAGGGTAAGAAAGATGGAATTAGTGTTGTTTTGTTGGCAGGTGGTAAATGGTGATTTTCTTGGGTAAATGTGGAGGTGCTAAAATGCTAAAAATGCTAAAAGTAAAGGTAAAACTGCTGAAATTGTACATTTTTGAAGCTAAAATTACTAAAAATGTAAATTGTTTTCTTGAAAAATGCTAAGATAATGCATTGTTGATGCTAAAAATTCTAAAATTGTACATAGTTTATGCTGAAAATAATGAGATTGTACATTATCTGTGCTAAAAATATTAAAATTAACTATTGTTGAAGGTAAAAGTGTATATAATACATTATTTAAGCTAAAATTGCTTTAAAAATACATTATTGCAACTAAAAATACCAAATTAATACATTGTTTAGCCTAAAAATATCACATCTTAACATCACCAAACTTAAAAATGCTAAAAACATTTATTAACAATGCAAAAAATTCAAATTAGTGCATTGATACATAAAAAAAAATCCAAACCCATTTCATTATTCAAGCAAAAACTTAAACCTCCACCAATCTTTATTTAAGTCTTCCGGCTATAAAATTTCTAAAATAACATCCAGATTAATACAAGTATTCTCCCACCATTCCAACCTAACATTGTTAACCTCAGGCTAAAATGGAATGATATTGTTTTAACTTCATTATTTTCTTCCAAACTTTTATTTAAAATATCAATATTGTTTTAACATCAACCGCTTTCAGAATCGCTTTGTAAAAGTTATAACAAGAGATTTGTTCTATATTAATTAATTTTTGTTGAATTTTAAGTAATGATTAAATCAAAACTCAGTAAATCTTTGAATTTGCTCCAATCAGCCTGATCAATCTTTAAAAATTGAGTTTATAAGTTGAATTTTGTCGCTACGTAACGCGGTAAGTAATGCAATTGGAGAAAATTGTTTTGTTTTTTTGTTTTCGAGATAAAATTTTTATAAAAAAATGGAAATTACACTTGTTTTTGTTATTTTGGTGTCAGGTGTGGTGAATTATGTTGTTTTTCTAGGAAGTGTTATTGTGACGTTATGCTTTTGTGCAAAATGCAAGTCGGTGTACTTTCCTAGTAACATGTGTTATGTGACAGTTGGATGTATTGGGAAATGCTAAAAAGTTTGGTGATATTGTTGGTAGATTGTAGTGTTATATTAATATTGTGCCCAGATTTCAATGTTTTGGTCAGAATTTAGTATTGATTTAATGTTTAGCAAAATTTTTTAAATATTCTTTATAAAATTTTAACATTATTTCAACATTTTTACAACATTAACACCAAATTTTGATATTTTCTCAACAAATTTCAAACATCAACATCAAATTTCTGCATTATTTCAATATTTTTCAACATTTTGATCAAAGTTAATCATTATTTAAAATTTTTGATCAAATTAAAACATTATTTTAACATTTTTACATTTGCATCAAATTATAACATCATTTAAAATATTCTACATTAAAATGAAACTTTATTTCAACATTTTCACAACATTTTGAAAAAAAATTTAACATTTATTCAACATTTTTAAGAAAAATTAACATCATTCCAACATTTTTACAACATTAAACACCAAACTTCAACATTATTTCAACATTCACATCTAATTTTACCCTTATTACCACATTTCACATCACATTTCAATATTTTCCCCCAAATTTCCACACAATTTCAACATTTTCACACTCAAACAATAAAACTAGAAAAATCCATTACCAAATTCCTCCAAAACTGACACCATTTCAACACCAAACTTCCCATAAATCCCAAAATTAACCATCATTTCACCATTAAACCAAACCTTCCTCATTAACACTTAAAAAATCTAAAATTACCAAACAATTAAATACACACCTGACAAATGATACCTCAATTCACAACTTAATGATGCATGACAACACCTGCCACTGAGGAAATGCAAAAATTACAATACCATAAAAAGCATCATAAAAGTGAGAATATATTTCAATAAGCCAATAATGCTGAATACACTTTTTATCATTTGCCTGCAGGTGGAGATCCCATCACATTGTAGGAGGAAGTAAGAATGCATTAATACCAAACATTTATTGGAATGTGTGTGAAACAATCATATTTTACTGTTAAAAACAGTAAAAGTTTATTTTGGTAAGTTTTATTTGCATATTTCTTTTATTTTTGGCTTAATTGGAGTTTATTGTTATATAAAGGCTTAATTGAGTGATAAAATGTTACTTTTTGACATTTATGGTGATGGGGTTTAATTAAGTTTGATTAAATTTGGTTTACATTATCATTTTATGGGGGTTTATAAGTGGAAATGGATTTTTTTTTATTTTTATATATTTTATATTTTTATTTTATATGGAACATTAGTTTTTTGAATTAATCATCTGATTGAGGAAATAATGGAGGATGAGGTATGCACATGTGTGCTTGATAAACATCAATTTGTATGATGTTAACTTGAAATGCTTTGTTTTTGTTATTTTTTGTTTGTTTTAAATTTTTGATCAGAGGAGTTTGGGTTTGAGAGTATAAAAAAATTTAATAAAATTTTTTTTTTTATTTATATGAGGTGTGTTAGGTTTAATAATATTTTTTAGTAAATGTAATTAGGTTTAAATTTTAGTGTTAATTTAGTTTGAAGGTTGTTTGAAGGTTATGTGGGTTATCGGTTATCGGAATTATCGGTCAGCTTTGAGAAATTTAGTCGTAAGATTAACCTGGATTAGTTCTGTGAATTAATAATGGAAAATGTTGACTAAATCCACTTCTGAATGTGGGAAAATTTATTTTTGTGCCAATAAATTGTTTTTAAGAACTTAAAATTGTGTTTTGGCCATCGAAGAGTTTCGCGCGTGTTTTTGATAATTTTGTCGATAGCTCACCATGAAACTAAAATTTAATTTTGGGCTGACTTAATGTATTTTGAGCAACAAAAAGAACATTTCTAGACTAATTTGATGATTCTCTACAACTTTCTAATTGGAATTTTTGACCTGAAATTAATACTTTTTGAGATATTGTTGAATACCTTGAAATAACCTTTAAAATAAGGTAACACCTTTTCAAATCTGAATTTACCTAAATTCTAAGTAGCCATTTGTTTTCATTTGAAGGTAACAATATTCTGACTCATCCTCCACATCAATTTCCTTAATGAAATAAACACAAAAGTATTTGTTTAGAAATTAATTTTTAAAAGAAAATTTAAAATAACAAATAATTTTTTTAATGAATTCTTTTTCATAAAAAATTAAAATAATGTTTACAGAACATTAAAAACACATTTCTTTATTAAAGGAACTGTTAGATGTTTTTTTTTAAAAAAACTTTTATTAAAGCTGATGTAACCAAGCAATATGAATACAAAATATAAAAAATATAAAATATTAAAATATAAAGTCTTAATAAAGTTATAAATATTTATGAAATTGGCACTTTTATAAAATAGATTTATTAAAGTTTAACAATCAATAAAGTTATTTTTAAAAACATCAATCGCCGAATTCGGCACGTGGTTGATATATAATAACTTATATAATTCAATACAAAACACAAATGTATTTATTACTTTTGGGTGCTACCCATAAAGATGTAATGTAATAATACATTACAATGAATGCCCATTGATTTTAATCAAAAAATTATACGGAAGTGCATTTGGTTCTTATTCGCCGGCTTAAAGACGCCGTTAAGGTAAATTTTTAAAATTTTTTAAAAAATCTAAAAAACATCTAAAATGCATTCTAAACACACATTTAGGCTTAAAAAATCATTATTTTCCAATTTCTTTATAAAAATCTTATTTTATGCTGTTTTATATTCAATTGCTGTTGGCAGAATGAGATGAGATCAAATTTGTTTTAAATTACCATTGAATCAAATCATATTTAAGCCATAACTAAGTTATAACTCAATATAAGTCATGAATAATTCAAATAACATTGTTTTTGTTCATATGAATGTGACTTGGTTGCAGAACAAGTTCACATTAGCTTTCATTGCATCATTATATAGTACTGTGGGTCAAAGCTGACCCATATTCTCTGGTGGGAGAGTAATCAATAGTGCTTATGGTGCCTAAAGCAATAAGCCAATAAAGGTTGTATGGTATAATCTATAATTAAGGTTAGATTGGTTTTGTGTGTTGAAAGGTTACAGATGGTTTAGGGGTGAGTTGATGAGATGGGATGAAGTTGATGGGGGAATGTTGGTTAAGTGTGGTGGAATTTGGTTTTTGGTGGGGATTGGAATGGTGAGTAGTGCATTGTTGGGGTGTGATGGTGTGGTGTTTGTTTTTGATTGGAAGTGATGAAATTCATTGTTATGGATGAAAGTTGGTGGATTGGTGGACCTAATAGTGTTGATGTTATTTCTGTTGTAGATATATGGAAATAAACGGACTTTTGTTTAATTATACTTTAATCAAATTGCTTCTTCTTCTGTACAATCAAACTCAAGTGGCCAACTGATACAAATCTCCTTGCTTGTATATAAAGTCAAGCAATGGTCTGTATCACGTGACCTTACAAATGTTCAATCTACTAATCTAATTTGCATAATGACGTAAAGTACGCAACAATTCCTTATTGCAGCAAAAGTACTGATATTATTTACTAATGCACTTTAAAATGGTTAATAAGCACATTGTTGCAACTGAAAATACTTCAATAGTACACTGTTATACCCCATATTACTCATTGTTGCATCTTAAAAATACTAAAATAGCATATTATTGCAGCTGAAGTTATGACATCATTTTATGTGTTGCAGCTGAAATTGTTAAAAATTTCATTTTTGCAGCTAAAAGCACTGAAATAACATCCATTACAAAATGCAAATATTATTCATTATTCCACCAAAAAAATCAAATTGATTCATTCTTGCAAATAAAATCCTAACTAATGGTCCTTTCTAAGAATAGCATTAAAAACCTCATTTACACTACACATAATCACACATCAAATTCACTGCACAAATTATTCACAATAATATGTCAATACACATCACTAATGACTTTCTCAGAAACTCAGGTTGACAAATCATTTGTCTCTAGCTCAGAGCCTTTAAACTATGTGTTGCACGTGGATCGATCAGTCCTCCGCCGAAGAGTGCAGCAAAGTGAGTTGAGACTCTCCGCACGTGGATAAAGTTGCCAACAGACTTAACCGCTCACCAAGAGTGATGAGATCAAACTCTGAAGAACAATAATGACTGCTAGATTGTTATAGATGTTGGCACAAGAAACAAAAAAACAAGAAACAATCACCCGAAGAGTTCAGCCATTACCCACAATTCCGGTGTGGGTTTCCCAGCTTGCGGAAGCCATTTTGGCACGTTGCCAGGACTGTCTTTCTGAATGGCAATGTGTTTATGGTTGTTGAAAAGTTTGGTTTGAAGGTTGGTGAATATTCAAGAGATGGTGTTTGGAGGGAAAGTATTCACTTGTTGGCACTTGGGAGTTGGGAAGTTCAGTTGATTGAATTATTGCTTTTCTTTCGACATTGATAATGTGGAAGTTGTGATTGTGGTTGCAAATTTCTCAGGTGGGTTTGTGGATATGGAATTTGTTTTGATGGGGTTGAATAGGAAGTTGGGTGTAGGGGAGCTTGTGGTGATTCTAAATTTGACCTTCAAGGTTATTTTCAAGGTCATTCAGTTTGTAACTTGGAAAGTATAAAAGATAGAGATGAAGTTTCAATTAGAAAGTTGTAGAGCATCATCTAATTAGTCTAAAAATGTTTATGTTTAAGCTTATCATATCATTTTGTATTTTGTTTTTGTTAAATTTAACAAGTTTTGTCGATTCTTTTGACGACGAATCGTAGTCTTTTTATAATCAAAGTACTTTAGATAGGGTAATAGATAGGGAAATTATTGTGATGGGGTTAAATAGGAAGTTGGGTGTGGGAAAGATAGTGGTGTCCTCAGATTTGACCTTAAGGTCATTTTCAAGGTCATTCAGATTGTAACTTAATAACTATAAAAGATAGAGCAAAACTTTCAATTAGAAAGTTGTAGAGCATCATCAAATTACTTTTAAAATGATTTTGTTTAAGGTGAAATTGCAATATATTGTTGCATGATTGAAGGAGAGAGTGAAAGATTGATGAGTTTAATTGCACAAATGGTTTATTTTTTTCTTAAATTAGTTTTTGAGCACTGAGGCTTTAATTAAGTGTTATACAAAATATTTTTGTTGTTTCTTCTGTAGCTCACCTTTAATTGAGAAAAATTATTAAATTAGCACTTAAACTGAAATCTAAACCTGTTGCAACTGAATCCAATTTCTATTACTCTTATCCAGTAATCAGCAAAGGTGTATGAAACATCTGTTAAAGTGTTAATCATCTAAAATCATTTTATCAGAGGAATTTCTTTTCAAAACTTAAAAGGCACATCTCAATAAATGGTTTTAACAAATGTTCTAATATTATCTTCTATTGTACTTAATTAAAAAGAACATTGTTTAAACATAATAGGTTTATTATATAAAAATCTACAAATTTTCTACATAAAATTAGTGAAATTTGCACTCAATTTGCACCTAATTTACATAAATTACTATTTTTATTGAAAAATGTATAAATTTTCTGAATAAATTAATGAAATTTGCACCTAATTTACATAAATTACTATTTTTGTTGAAAAATGTCTAAAATTTCTGTTTAAATTACTGAAATTTGCAGTTTATTTGCATAAATTACTATTTTTATAAAAATATAAAACTCAGCGCTTTGACGGCTAACTTCACCCTTAATCCCCCAAAACCCCCACACCATGCATTTACTTAACCCCATGAAACCCTAACATGCTTTTTTATTTCTTTTTCTCTCACAGATATCACTTGTTGAAGAGCATGACAGCTTTCAATTCCCAAATAAATTGCCATCCGACACCGGTACCATCAATCTAGATCGGCGCTAAAAGAAGCCATTATTCACAGAAATGGATTTCCAAGATTACTACATGGGTGATGACCCTGGCAATGACTCTGTGGCCAACATGAGTACCATGGACCCCTGTGCCAACTTTACCAATGATTATTGTGTTCCTGACGAAGAATATCTGGCCATGATGGAGGACTTCATCTTCCCCAACTTCTACGAATGGGTTTTGATCCTCATGCACACTGTTGCATTTGTTGTGGGCATTGTTGGCAACTTTCTGGTCACTTTGGCTGTCTACAGGAACCAGAGCATGCAGACTGTCACCAATTACTTTATAGTTAATTTGGCTGTTGCAGACTTTCTGGTTATTCTTGTTTGTTTGCCGCCAACGGTGTTGTGGGATGTGACCGAGACGTGGTTTTTTGGGAGTATTCCCTGCAAGATTGTTGTCTATACACAGGTGAGTGGTTGTTGTGTAGTTTTGGGGAAAAAGTGGTGTTTGTTTGCAGTTATTTTGGCACATTGCAGTTTTAAGTTACTTTTTTAACAGTTGAACCAGAAGTAAATAAAGTCCAACCAGAAGTGTGACACATGGAATTTGCTGCTTTGGAACCCCCCTCCCACCCCCCTTGTAACAAATTGTAACACTTTGAAAAACCCCCTTCCTAATATTACGTAAAACAAAGGTTCCCAACCCACTCCCCCCTAAAATTATACAAAATATTCAAATAACCACTAAAACTTCAATTATTATGGAAAAAATTTTTAAATTTTAACTTTATGGAAAAATTGTTTAATTTTGAATTTCATTTAAAAACTTTTAAAATTATTTTGGTGTGCAAAGTGTTTCATAACCAACCCTCCCTTCCTTCTCTCTAATTCTTCCATAACAATTTCATTATCCCACCACTCACTAAGCATGTTATGTAATTTATGGATGGCCCCTGCTCAGACCTATGACAAAATATATTTGCTAATGGTATAATATTACAACTAGATGCTTCATTATAAGAAATGAAAACTTAAGCGCGTGCAGTTGAAGCTGAGGGCAAAATTATGCATACTCAATTTGCACTGTGATGATGTCATCTGTTTTTCAAAGCCACTTATCACAGGTAAATGCTATGGTGTCAGTTATCACAGTTTCAAAATGCCCTAAGCTAATTGGAGAGGTGCTGTAAGAGATCCAATCATCAAAGTCTATGGGACTGTCATACTCCTGGTTGAACCTTGTTATAACAAAATGCTAGGGAGCATAAAAAACCCACATGCGAAAGTCATCCATTCTTGGTATATTAATAATACATTTCATAAATTGATTGGAAATTGTATTGCACACACAAAAATTCAAATAACAAGTTTTGAATAGATGGGTTTTCGTTTTAGCGAGTTTTGTTATAACAAAATTTTTTAACATGGATGTCTATGAGAAAAAAGTTAAGGATTTCATTATTTTGTTATAATGAGGATTTCATTACATGCAGGTTCCTTATAGCAGGGTTCTGCCTCCAAAACATGCTGACATCTATTTTTTCTGATGGAATAAACTATTCTCTAATAAACAGCACGTGCTGTTATTGGCAATGTGATACCTGTGTTATTAATTTTGGTGCTGAGTTGCACATTGTTGTTATAACTGCAAATGATTTGTAGTTTTGGATGAAAAAGTTGATTGAAACTTCAGTTTTCAAACTAATCATAAACATTTTTTCTGCAAGTTTTTGTTATTATAGCTGGATTCTTGTAGTAATGAATCACCAGGAGCAAAAAATGAGTTTGTTATAAAGAGTTTATTTTCTAATGAAGTTATTAATATGAGGGTCTTTGGGAGATTTATTGCTGGGAATTTTGAATCACCTTGTTATAATGGGATTTTTGTTACTACTTTGATCCATTTGCAGGATAATTCTCACAGAATTTAATTTATACACATTTCTATAGTAAAGTTGTATTGAGTGATATTTTTAGAATCAGCAGAAAATTTTTTGCAAAAAACTAATCAATTTTCTACAGACTTTCTACAATGACTGTAAAACACTGAATGCAAGTATTTTTGTAAAAATCTGACAACATCTGGCAAAAAAATTTCATCAGTATTGAAGTATCACATTTACAAAAGCAGAACTAATAATTTACATTAAGTGAAGTTATATTATAAAAAATTTACAATAAAATAAAATTTTCATTTACCCAGAGTTTCTAAAGTTTTACTTCAAAATCTACAGATTTTCTATAGTTTAATTTCAAAAATACAAAGAAAACTGTCAATCAGTCATAAACCGTAAACAATCTGTAGATCTTTTAGCGGTAAACCGTAAACAAAATATATTGAATCAAACCTTCTGTAAACTGTAACAAAAATCTCTTGGTTCAGTGAAAATACCCAATAATCAATAAAATATTGCATTTTATATTTTACCACTATCCAGCAACACCAGCAACAACAATATGATAAATCTTAAAAAATCTCTTCCTACTTATCACTGAAATTATTTATGTCTTAAACAAAACTGCACAATAACAAAAAACATCCCCAAACCTCCCTATTTTGTCTTCTGAAAGAGCAAAACATGACAATCCTCTTACAGTGTGACTGCATGACAATAAGATGTCTCAGATGGGTCACTAGTTACTTACTTGGCAACATGAGAGCTCTTAAGTTGTTTGCCAGTTGCTTTAAATGAACTGTGTGGCTAGAGTGACACCAAACAAAACAAATGCCAAGCTTAACTCAAGTGTAAAAACAAACAAAGAATGACTTCTGGTGCAAGAACTAGGCTGGGAAAATATTCTGCTGACTGCAAGTCAATAAGAATGACTTTATTACACCCAACTGCTGAGTTGACAAAGAGTCAAAGAGCAATTGAATTATGGAGTATTGTGCAGTTTTCACAGTAAAGCCCATTACTTCTGTGGAGGTCATTAATCTTCTTGAAATATTTGGGAAATGGCATCAATTATTGGAATTCACTATTGGAGAGGAATTTTTTTGATTTTTTTAATACAATTTTTTTAATTTATTAAAAAATGAGATCAAAGAATGAAAACAATGCACTGAAAGTGGATTTTGTTGCCCTTCCACATCATTTTTCTGTGGCTGATATGAAAAGAGAAAAATATAATAAAAGGAATTTGGTGGATGATGTGCAGAAGGAAATGAAAGGGGAAACAGTGTTTAGTAATATCATCTAAGAAACAAATTGGAGCTTATTGCATTCTTGCAAAATTCCATTTGTGTGCTGTGAACATTTTTCTTAAATTTGTGGATGAGATTAAGGAATGAAAGAATCAGGAAAGCTATAAAAGTTGTTTTGTTTGATTAGTTTGGGGTAATAAGAGAAAAATGAGATGATTTTCTTATTGTGGAATTCTTAGATTTTATTTTTCTACCAAAAAATTAACAAAGTAAATAAGTTTTTTGAAATTGTGGAATTAATATCAAAGTTGTAATTATTTTTGATACTTTTAAGGATTCTAGGATGAGATTACTGAGGCACTGGACATTAAAAGGATGTGATATGTTTTTTGGCATCTTTTGGACATTTTGAAATGAATTGGTACAGTGTGTGATTTGGCATGAAAGGAAAAAGTGTGGACTTTTGCAAAATAGCTTGCAAAAGTCACATCTGGAATTAGGGCAACTTGATTTTACACAATGTAGAAATGTGTGCTAATTTTTTCAATACTTTTGTGTTTGGGTTTCTGTGCTCTTTCAGCACCTGACATTTCCTTCAATTAAACCCTAGGGTTCCATTAAGGGAAAATAAGCTTTTGATAAGGGCTGGAAGTTTTAGGATTCTGTGAAGGAGACCCTTACAATCCCAAGGGTTGAAGAGTGACAAATTTAGAATCCTCAGAGCTGAAAGCATTAGAACCCTAAGGCTAAGAACTTTGCATTCCTTAGGGATGAAATTTTTAGAACCTTAAGGTATGAAGACTGGCAACTTTAGAACCCTGAGGGCTGAATGCATTAGAACCCTTAGGGTTGACAGGAGTAATACCCATGGGGTGAAAACACTAGTACCCCTGGGGCTGAAGCATTAGAAACCCTAATGCTAGGTTCACACTTACACCCACACTTGATAGTAATGTAACTTACGAGAGAGGTATGGTGCATTGTGGGATACTAAGTGCCTTAAGTGCTAATTCAACTCTGAGTTGAATTAAGCAGTAACA
>JAQIXT010002102.1:0-12208 GCA_034700445.1 Stenotaenia linearis
TTTTTGCGTCTTCTTCCGGTTGGATCTAGCCGCTTAATGCCAAAAGCGGCTAGATCCGTAGGAATTGAATGCACCTAGTGTGTTTGGTGGAACAACAATTTGTTTAAACTAAGTTTGAAACCACGATTAAACTGCAGTTTGATTTAACTCACATTGGTGCAACCGGCCCCAAGTCTATTTAACGTAAGTGTACGAATTTCCAGTTCAAAATTGAAAATAGCGAATTCTTTTTATTGAATGGACATTAATTTTAAACATTAAAGTAGTCGAGGTTATAATTTGTAAAAAATCCACAGTAATATTATACCATTTCGAGACAGGATTGCAATCTAAAAATAATTTTTATGACGGTTTTATTCGTTAGCCTCAAACGTAATCCATGAAAATTTATGGACGCCAACAATCCTTCCGATTTTTTTCCTCAAATACTTGGCTCTACACCGTAAATTCTTTTTACTTAATTTCTATTAACGTTACAATGAATGAAATTTTCCCAGAACCACTTCCAAACGTATGTTACTCCATTTTACAAGCGGTTCATAATTTATCATATTGTTTCACATTATATCGATAACGCAGGTTTTTATAAAGCTACAGATAAAATAAAATGCTGATAAGCGCTACGAGTTATTTTGGTCTATTTAATATTAACAATTTCGAACGACTTACAAGAGGTAGAGCAAACTGAAGCAAGGCTCGAGCGTCGGCTGTCCAAATGCCGGCCAACAGGCAGACTCATGCGCCGTCGAGTCCGGTCCTTGAACGGTGTCAGCTCCAATAATTTTTCCGGAACCTTTCGGAAAGAAGCCATCTTACAAATGCGAATAGTAAGGAAAAAAATTTTTTTAAAAAGAAACGGAGTGTTGGATTTCTAATCAGACAAGTGTTTCCTAATAGTTGCAACACTCCTTAAGTGTGTTGTTATTCTTGTAGTAAAAATAGCTAAGTTAAATTGGGATTTTGAGCATTCAATTCCCCCCAACCCCACCATCGAACTTGACCTCTTACCTCCTCAATGACTGGTAACTCCAAAGTAGCCATTATTAGATTACAACTGAAACGTATCGACTCGCTGATAGAAACCAGAATGAGTCGAGCATAATCTATCCCGATCGAAATCAAACCGGTCGCATACGATATCTCATTATTGGTCGTTTAGTTACGCAATATAAAAATGCATTCGGTATAATGCAGTCCATTATAAATTTGTTGTGCAACTTTACAGCTTTGCAGCCGTCGAATGAAAATTAAACTCGAGAAAAATAGAGCATCGACAAAACGAGGAAGTCGCTATTGCAACCTCCTACAACTGAAATTTTTTTCACTAACCTGAATTTTTAAAGAGGGAAATGATCATTTGAAAATAAGGTCAAAGTAACATTGAAACGAAAATAACCCGATATTTTTTTTAACCTGTAGTACTTGCCAAAAGCTATAACTTTAAGTCATCGATATGATAAGGAAATTCTACAGAAGGAGGAAAAAAATTGAATGCTCCCACAAATAAAAAAAGTGGGAAAAAAAAACAAAAAAACAAAGCCAACTGAACTTGCGGAAACAAAAAATGCGATCTAATTATAACCGTCAACCTTAAAGGAAGAATTCATAAATGCTACGATGAATATAACAAAAATCCCCCCAATGACTAACTAACGATAACAATACGAAATAATACCAGAATTAATAAAAACGTCACCTTAAAACTGTGTTTGGCTATGAGGTTGGATGTGAAATTGTCTCCTCCATTCGACTCGGCGCCGCTCTCCGAGTCGGCCATCATGAAATTTAAGACCCCCTCACGTTTCGACAAATTTATCCACCTCCGAACCGGGTGACGAGTATTCCGAAAGATATGCAGACGCAGGAACGTGCCGTACGGTTTGCGAGAAATCCAAAATACCGCACTCGGATAGGAACCAGATCCAGACCCACATTTGACACGACTCGCGCTCGCTCTCGTAATGCCAACGAGCAAATCGATAGCGCCTGCAAAGAGGTGGTTGGATGGGTTGGTCGAGTTTGGGTTCTACGAGTAGTGAACGGGGACATGCTGCGATTTGGCAGCGGGCCAATACATTTTCCCAGTTTTAGCACCCAAATACGTGGCGAGATGTAGTTGACAATTAGTTATTAAGGTCAAACGCGAGTGGCTAATGACTCGTTACGAATTTAAACACTTTGATAAATGTCAGATCATTTGATTCGAAAACCGGTTTGTAGCAAAGCCGTTCCATGTAAATATTTAATCTACTAATTACGACGTTTAGTCAATCGTTGGATAACGAGTTATTGAAAATTGATAAAAATTTGACTGAAAAATAAAGAAAATCATGAGTATTTCATTACTCCTTCTAATCAAGAGCTTTTCTGAGGGAAGTCGAATTTAATGCTTTGCTATGCTTTAATCAATAAGAACTTCATTGCTGGACAGTATTGCCATCTGTGAGTGTTAAACGATAGACGGAACACTCTTTACTCCGAATAACTTTTGGTACCCTCGAATAGATTTGAAAGAAAATTCTTTAATAATCATTTAACACACACTCGATCTCACTAAATGCAATAAAACTCGAAATTTCATTCTCGTCATTTTTTAATTACTAAAAAATTTTATCTCATGCCTCATCCATTGCCACACTCAAAATTCATATAAAATGTTGTTTATTATGTCCATCAATTAAAATATGGACGAGTTTTGCGCATTTCAACGATTTTAAAGCACAATCACTTAATTTCGTTCTGAAATCAGTTGAAAAGACTATGGTCCACTCCAGTCGGCAGCACTTTGCAATTACAGATGTTTGCCATTTTAAAACATATTTTTCATTTTACAAAGCATCAGAACAAAGTTCTATATTAAACTCTTTCTTCAGTTTTTAATTTGCAGGCTGTAAAAAAAAAAACTGCTCAGAATCTCCTATTTTGAAATGTGCATCATATTCGACCATCTAAATCCAAAATCATTTACATCAATTCTTTACAAATTCATAAAGTAATCTGTGCATCGTCTTTAAATAAAACAACTAAACGTCAGCTACAATGCATGACAAACAATGACAGTAAAGTAAAAGTTCTAAAATTGAGAAAAAGCATGTTATGAAACATTGTGCTTAACCTTTAATTATATTCTTCACACTAACAGATTTTATTGATAAATCAGAATTTAAGTGAAAATAACAATGTAGCTACCGTTAGATAAGAAACAAACAGTTTAATTCTGCAATATTTATTGCAAAAGAGTAAAGAAATTATACAGATCAAATGGTCTGGATGGCAAATGGTCTGGATAGCAAATGATCACTCACTAGAGATTAAAAACACAATTTTACTTCACTAAATGTGACATGTGGCCCATGGACAGAGAGCTGAAGGGCATACATACTCCTGCATAGGTATTTTAACAAGGGGTACAAGGGGTACCATAACCACTTTTGGCTGATAATACAGACTCCTTTAAAAAGTTTATTCTGAGCAATTGATATTTATTCTGATAATTTATTGAATATAAAATATTCTGCCACAAAAGTAAAATTTTAAAACTAACTTTTTAAAAGGATTCATTATTTGACCTATTATTATTATTAAAAAATTGTCAATTCAAATTTGGTATCTTAGTTTACCTTTAGAAAAGGTGGTAAGGTTGGACTATTAAAGGTCTGCAAATACAGATCACCTTTTATGGTCTAATTTTGCCATCTTTTCTACCTTTATTTTTAAGACTGTAATCATCTACAGGAGCAATGGAACCTGGATTGCTAGAG
Organism: Stenotaenia linearis; assembly: GCA_034700445.1. Lineage (NCBI taxonomy): Eukaryota > Metazoa > Arthropoda > Chilopoda > Geophilomorpha > Geophilidae > Stenotaenia > Stenotaenia linearis. The sequence continues at coordinate 3,762 of JAQIXT010002102.1, forward strand.
TAACTGAGCAAATTATCATGACATGATTTTCACAAAGAACCAGTGAACTTGTTCATCTCCTAAATGGAATTGTGATTAAATGCTTTGAGGAGAAACATTAAAAATTATTAAAAATCTACACCAAATTTTTAGATTACAAAGATAAAAAAAAATTATCACCTAACATTGATTTTCCCCATTCTGCTGAGGAAACTGCAGTAACCAGTTAGAATCATCCTAATATACCAAGCACCTGATAGATGTTACATGATGACGTAATAGCTTCAGATCTTATTTTGATATGTGTGTGATCACGTGATCCGATACTTGTTTCTGACCAAGTATATATGGCCAGACAGTATCCAATACAGATCACTTGCGATATTGTAGTGGATGCGACAAGAAGTCGATCCAGTGAATTAAGTAAGTTCAATTAAACATTTCAATTTATTCGTAACAAATTTAACGAAACCTAAAAGTCAGAACGATAGGTTTAATGAAACCTAAAGACAATACGATTGGTTTAACGAAACCAGAATTCTTTTTCAAACATTGTTGATTTGCATAACCTAATTGTTTGAAAATCTACCTTGCGGTCAAACAAGTGGAAAGAACATAATTCAATTTGCGCAGAAGAAATCAACATGGCTGACAATAAGAAATCAGAGTACAAGGCTGACATCCCAAAGTTGAATGGGAAAAATTACCAAGAATGGGCGTTTCTGGTACGATTGCTGCTTCAAAAACAAAAATTGACCACGTACATTGAAAAAGAACTCGAAGAACCGAAAAGGGGTGATCCAAATTATGAGAAAGATTTGGAAATGTATAATGAATGGCTACAGAAGGATACCGACGCCAAATACATTGTTTCAACATCGATCGATATGAAGATTCTCAAAAGACTTGCACAAATGAAAACGACGAAACCGATTTGGGATAAACTTAAAAAATCCTATGCCGCAAAGAATGAATCCTTTCAACGAAATGCGAGAGAAAAACTCATGGATCTGCAGATTAATCGAAAAGAAAGTGGCAAAGATTACATTGATTGTGTCGAAGGGTTAATTGACATGGCAATCACCGTTGGGTCAACGATGACTGATAAAGAAATGGCTGGTTATGCCATGCGCGGATTGCGTTTCGATCGTCAATACGAAACGATGTGCGACATTATTAAAGATAAAGCCAAATTTTCAATAGATGACGTTCAATCAGCTTTGCGGAATCACAAAAACAAGATGGCCGACAGAGGAGAGAAAACTCAAGAAAAACTGTTTTTAAATCGTATACAGTCGAAATGTTTCAAATCCGGAAAGATCGGGCACATCAAAGCTGATTGTTGGGCAAAAGAAACGAAATGCTACAATTGTGATAAGGAAGGGCACATTGCAAAAGATTGCAAAGAGCCAAAGAAGGAAAATTTACATATGCGCCATAGTGGACGCGGGGGACGCGGAGCTGGGCGTGGCTATTTCATTAAGCAGCTCACTATGGCCTTTAAATACGACGAAAATCCATTTAGTTCGAAATCACCGATTGTCGAGGAACGCAGTGATGTCGTCGAGACCGAGGAACGCGAGGAAAACATGGCGGACGAGACGAATCCATCGCGGGATCCGGAAAACCCAATTGTCAATGTAAGTTGTGACGGGGTAGATCACGGGAATCGCGATATTTCATGCGGGAAGGGAGTGGGCCGGTCGTGGCAGGAATTTTTGTGCGATCCAACCATCGAAACCGTGTGCTGCAGCGAAGCCCCTGACACACTTTCGTGCTATGAATTGAGAAATCGTGAAATTACAGCCAATATTGATGTGATTAACGTTTTATTAGTTGAAAAAGATAAAATAGATCGGGATGAAGATTGGGTCTTGGATTCGGGAGCAACCAGTTGCATTGGGCATGACAAAGCATTGATGAAAAATTTTGTAGGCAAAATTACGGAAATCGGAACTGCCGAACGGGGGGCATAAATAATTAGTGAGGGGTACGGAGAAGTGACAATTATTACGCAAGATACAAATGGTGCCTTTACGATGAAAGAAGTGCTTTTTATTAAAAATTCGAGTGCGAATATTATGAGTGTGGCGAAAATATGTGATATGGGATGGAAGGTCATTTTTAACGAGGAAATGGTCAAAATTACAAAAAACGGTCGAAGTTTCTATGGCGTGCGTGTCGGAAACTTGTATGTAGTTAGAACGAAAAACAAAAGAGAATTCGAGATAGCACTTTATTTAAATAATTCTGAAAAATTATGGCATGACAGATTGGGCCATACGAAATCCGAAAATCACGTATTGGGATTAAATTATTCGAATAATTATAACAAAAAATGCGAAAGTTGCATCATGGAAAAATCTGGGAAAAATTAAGAGATCGAGCCACCCAAGTATCGAAAATTTTCAATCTTCGAAACCGTTCGAATTGCTACATTGTGACTTGATGGGTCCAATCAGCCCTGAAACCGATTGTGGTGCGAATTACACCATGACAGTTATTGACGATTCTCTCTCAAAAATCCCCTCTAATTGATTTCTCTAAAATCAATTAGAGAAATTGATTTTATTTTTAAATATCGAAAAAACGGTGAAACGTCTGAGATCAGACAATGGTGGCGAGTTCATTGACAGGGAGTTGAAAGAATTTTTATCAAATCTCGGAATTAAGCACAAGTTTACAACGGCGTACACCCCCAAAAGTAACTGAGTCGCTGAGCACTTTAATAGGACACTGATTGAAGCAACGAGTACGCTCGTTATCGATGCAAAATTGCCTGGACGTTTTTGGGGATAAGCGATGAAGTGTGCAGTTTTCACAAGAAATGTGAGTTTTAGCTCGAAAATCGGAAAGACACCGTTAGAAAAATCCACTGGGCAGAAACCAAACGTAAAGCGTTTGAGGAGATTCGGATGTGAAGCTTTCGTTTACATCCCGGCCCATTTGCGTTTGAAAATCGATAAAAAAACGGAAAAAGGGATTTTTGTAGGATATTCCGAAAAGAGAAAGGCGTATCGAGTTTTTATGAACGAAAGTGAGAAGAAAATAGTTGTGGAATCGTGTGATGTCACTTTTAAAGAAGAAATTAATGGTTGGAAGAGCGAAAAACCAAGCGAATGCAATATGAATTATTTTACGAATTTTGTAAGAATTCTAGTATTTTATGACGACAGGGAAGTTTCGAACAAACCAAACGAGTTGAGCGAACCGGAAATGGTCGAGGACGGAAACTTGCAGCAGACGACGGGTGCGGAACGGATGATTCAGAATGAGCAGACGACGCAAGGCCAACGAATTATGGAAGTCGCGGAAGACGCGCCCCAAGCACGGGAAGTTGATGCGGACGAGTGAATCGAAGTAGAAGGGACGCGAGATGCCGAAAATGTTGCCGAAATCTTCGACACAAACAATCCTGTGAGGCCGGAAGTCGCAAAGAAGGGAAGAAAGACGGGTTCGACGAAAGAAGCAATCGCGGAACGGAATCGTCGAGAACGGGAGCGCAACGAGACGGAATTAGTCAGACAAGGAGTATGAAGGTCAGACCGAATTAACAATACCAATCCCGAACAAATGCTTTATTTAAAAGATAACCCCGAGCCGAATAATTACGATGAAGCCAAAAGTTGTTCCGAATGGCACGAATGGAAACGTGCAATGGAAGCGGAAATCGATTCAATGGCAAAACATAAAGTATGGGACTTGATGGAATTAAGGGTGTCAAGCCATTAAATCGAAATGGCTATTCAAAAAGAAATTTGGTGCGAACGGGACGGTAGAGCGATATAAAGCGGGAATTTGAAGGAAGAGATTTTTATGGCACAGCCAGTTGGCTTTGAAAAAGGGAAAAATCTCGTATGGAGACTTAAGAAATCTTTGTATGGGTTAAAGCAGTCAGTCAACAAGCCAGTCAACAATGGTTTAAGAAATTTCGTAGCGTTTTGTTGAAAAACGGATTTTCCGAATCTCCATCAGATCCGTGTTTGTTTTTTAAAAGAGAGGGGGAGAAATTCTTGTTTTTGGGAATTTACGTAGATGACGTAATTTCCGTTTTTAATGACAAAAAATTCAAATTGAATGAAACCGCGGAAATCAGAAAGGAAATTGATCTCAAAGACATGGGAGAATTGAAATTTTTATTAGGCTTGGAGTTTGAGCGGGATGCAAAAGGGCTAAAATGCATCAAAAGAATTACACGGAGAGACTTCTGAAAAGCTATGGAATGGAAGATTGCAATTCGAAGAAATCACCAATGGATCCGAATCAGAAATTGAGTAATGACGAAGAGAGTCCAGAGTACGACAGCACCGAATTTAGAACAACGATCGGACAACTTATGTATTTGTCAACGAAAACGAGGCCAGATATTAGTCATGCGATAAGTGCGTTATCGCAATTCAGCGCGAATCCGAAGATAATGCATAAAAATGCGCTGACACGAGTTCTGCAATACTTAAAAGGTACGTGCGATTTCGGATTAGTGTTTAATACGGATGGGAACGGTTTGATTGGATATTGCGATGCCGGTTGGGATCAAACGGGCGACGCAAAATCTTTTTCCGGTTTTATCATATTAAACGGGAAAAACGTAATTTCATGGAAAACGAATAAGCAGACCAGAGTGGCGATATCCACTGTAGAGGCGGAATTGGGCGGATTACAAACTTTAATCAAGGAATTGTCGTGGGTTAAAGAAATTTGCGAAGATATGGGCGAGAAAACAAAAGAAACAATTCCGATTCGTACGGATAGCACGAATGTTTTGAATCGCGTAATTGACGGGCTGACGAAAAGGAAAAGATCGAAATTCCTGAACAGGACGTTTCATTTCGTTAAGGAAGCCATCGAACGGGACAAATTTGAGTTGAAACACGTTCCAGGTGAGGAAATGATTGCGGATTTCCTCACAAAGGGATTAAATGGAACGAAATTGGGCGAAAATTTATAACAATTCAACTTGTGTTAAATTGCTCAGATAGTTTTTGGGGAAAATCGTTTCATTTGGTAGATTTTATTGTTTTAGATTGAATTTTATTGTGTATTAGTGAATTTTTTGATTTTTATTGTAAACAAAGATTTGAAGCGGGGGAGATTTGTTACGTGATGACGTAATAGCTTCAGATCTTATTTTGATATGTGTGTGATCATGTGATACGATACTGACCAAGTATATATGGCCAGACAGTATCCAATACAGATCACTTGCGATATTGTAGTGGATGCGACAAGAAGTCGATCCAGTGAATTAAGTTCAATAAAACATTTCGAGGTCAATAACCATTTATTCGTAACAATAGATTGTCAATAACAATAATCAGTTTTTGGAATACTAAGTCCAATTAGCAAATCTGGAGCAACTAACTATTTCCTTAAGAAGATCCGCCCTTCTTTCCTTTCCAGAACCTGCCAGATAGCAGAGAATAGCTTCTTTACTACTCTCTTCTTCACTATACTTGAGTCGAAAATCTTTATATGCATGTACCACCGAATGTGTCATGACTCCAAAAAATCTAAAGAAGTTCTCAAAACTATTCAGAACTTCATAAAAAAAACAACTTAAAAAAAACAAAACTAAATGAATTAAAATGAAAAAATAAAATAAATATTGATTTAAATAAAAATTAAAAGCTCAATTGGTCTTTGGTCTCTTCAAATGTAGATCCCCATAATGAAATTGGAAACCTACTCACAATTGAAACAATATCGTGTGAACATTTCTTCTACTAAAAGAGAGCTATGATATCGCCCACAATTAATAAATTCTAGATAATGTCTCGATTTTCTCGTTTTACAATTATTGATTTGCTAGAAATCAATTTACGCATCATATAACACTGCCATAATTGCTTGAGAGCAAGAATCTCGAATGGATAAATTGAAAAGATTAAATTTAACAAGCGCAATTCCAACACAAATTGACAAAAGATTTTTTACTTATTATTTTAAATTAGCAATGATTGATGATGATTCGAAAACAATAGTAGCATAAGAATGAGACAATAATTTATACGAGCAGTAATCTAACTACGATTCGAGCTCATGGTATTTATTTACTTTGAACTGTACGCCAATCTAAACTAGATTATGATAATTAAATAATAACTATTAAAAATTTTAAATATTTCTTTCTCTATTCTACAATGGTTTCAACAGTTTCATGGATCAATATGGTGTCATAATTATCACCATGTTACCCTCGTTAACAGAAAAACAATTATAGCAAGAAATTTATTTCCGTGAAATTTTTGTAAAACTGCTTACGCAACTAGTCATAAATTTGTATTGCAAACAAAACTGTTTGCAAAAAATTGCCGCAGGACTTGGAGTTGCCACTTCTTATCGTAATGACTTTTTGTCACAATGAATGCACGAAGGAAATTTAGAAGGGAAAATGAAATTATATGCCTTACCAGAGCTGTAACTGTCAGTGGATGAAGCAGAGAGCGAGCGACTGCGATACCGATTTCGCGTTTTTATTCCACCTGCTAATTTGGTGTCCTAATGAGAAAAAAAAATACAAAAAATAATAAAAGTATAAATACTGCTAGATAAAACGAGCGAAATGTAACAAGATTTCAACATGCACATAACTAAACCAAAAAACAAATAAATCAATAAAAATAATAATTAATTAATAAAATAAAAAAATACATTTAAAAAGTAATTAAATTGGTGGCAAGGGAATTGGAGGAAAGTAAAACTTGCAGTTAGACCGAATCGAAATTTACTGATTACAAAACAAAACAGAAAAAAAATACCTCATGCAATGCGTGGTAGAGTGCTCCTGATGATTTTTAATTTCAAATCGCACAATTGTCGTTAGATGATCGGAACGGAGCACTCTAACGTTAGTCGGCATTCGTGCAGGTGATGATAAAAGGTTTGATTGCACCGAGCTCGGTTATTTAACGTGAGTTTGGTGCAAAAACCGAGGGTCGTTACCTTATTACTCTCTGCAGGGGTGAGTTTTCTAGGGGTGGTGTTCAAACGACGATGGGAGCGATGTGGACTACGACTCTGACGGGACTTGAACGGGGGACTCACTTTACCTTCCTCCACTTCTCTCAACAACTGACCACCGGTCGCTATCACCGACAGCAATTCCACTCCGTCGGAAAGCAGACTCAGACAGTCGACACTGGCCTCCCCGTTCTGAGGAGACAGGTCTTCTTCCTGAGCAAGCATCTCTTCCTTCGCAAAGGGTAAGCAATTGTCCAGCGGGGACAACATCTCCTGAGGTAGAGGGCAAGGGCCAAACAGAGACACAGAACATACCAATCACATAACAATCAACAATATTGAATTCGTTCGCTTTGCGCCGATTTGCTCACTTTGTTCACCTTACCTACTCAACTAATGCATCTTTTCGAATCGGTACATTTTCCCATTCCGCAAGACGAATCCCAAACAAACATTTCTCTTGCCCTTACTCAAACACCCAGTGAACCACAGATGTCGATTCAATGTTATGTGCACAATACATAAATGAAACATTAAATAAAATGTCATTTTCAAAACCATTGATTTAACGTCATAATACACCAAAAAAAATATTGTACAAACATTTATAATTGAAGTTTAAGGACCATTACGAATTCAAAGCAGATTTAATGTTTATCCAACACTGAATCAACATTGAAAATTGAAATAGTGTTTTTAAAATGGCATTTTTAAATCTGTATATTGTAAAATCAACATTTCATCAACATTGAAATAACATTAGGTGGTTTATTGGCATGCAATAGGAATTTGGATAATGAAATTAGCTGTACTACATAGTTATGAGCCGGATGAGTCATTAGGTCGGTTGAAAACGCTTCAGATCAGATTGCTAAAACTACATCCACTCATTTATTGGTTCAGTTACAGATTATGAAAATCGAACCGAGAACTATCAGTTCGGATTTCAGTTGATCTGAATTAAACCGAATTCAATTTGATTTAATTCAGTTTAATTAAAAATAATAAAATGTTATTGCTTTTAAAATTAAAAGCAATAATAATATTACTGTATTTTTAATTAAACTTTTAATTCTGTCAGGTAGCTGTTACGGCATATGATTGGTAATGATTCGGCCTGATTGACCTTGATTTATGTAATCCAGCTAAAAAAATCTACAAAATTTCTATATTTTTCCCCCCGGCCGATTTGTAGTTTTTTAAAGGTTATCTACGAATTTTAAAAACTACAGAAAATCTGCAGAACATTTATTTTAATAATTATCTGCAGATTTTTTGAAGTTTTTTAAACAGTTTTTTTGCAGTTTTTTGTCCGATTTTGTAGATTTTTTTAGATTAGAGGGGTTGCGATTTTTCGTATGAAATCAAAAAAATACGAAACAGCAGTTAATTACGAAATATTAAAGATATTTCGTAATTTAGATTGAATTTTCTACATATCGTAACGATATTTTCTTTTTATTTCGTATCCCTCTTTTCGTTAATACGAAACAAGTGAGCATGCGCGT
>JAQIXT010002103.1:0-12201 GCA_034700445.1 Stenotaenia linearis
CAATGAAGACTCAGAGGGAAATGCCATGGTTCTACACTCCTTTGTTGCGAGTCAAGTGCCTGGCTACCGCCCTCAACAAATGTCAGATTGGACTTCTGCGCAGAGCAGAAACCCCTTGATTAAACCTTACTCTTCCACGCATAGTGGGGGAACTTCTTCCACATATAGTGGGAGAAGCAATTCTTCTGCAAAGTTTGCTACAAAACCTTCAGTAGGACCCAATACCTGCCACAACTGTGGTCAAGTAGGTCATTGGGCAAGGAATTGTTCGCAAAAGGACAAGAATTCAGAATCTCAACTTCAGCAAGTGAAGACTGAGATAGAAGGAGTCAAATCCTTCATCAAAACAGACTTGATCAAAAGGATTCAAGAGATGTTTGCAAAAACCGTCCAAGTTTCAAAGTAGAGCCGCCTGCTTCTTCTGCAACACTGCCCTTTGATCTGCAGGTGCAATTCACCCGAATCAATGGCATAATGTCATTAAAATTGGAAACTCACATTTGCTTTGAGCAAATCTGTGAGTTGTGTGAACTAAAGTTTGGAAGTAGATGCAACATCTACACCAAGCAATGCAACTCTGATACTTTTAGTGCAAAGCTAAAACAGGTCAAAGTTGTTGCACTTGTGGTGGAAGCTAAATTGGGCTTCCTGAAGTCTCAGCGACACTTTGGAAAGTTATAAGGAAACATGACAATTGGTTGTCACGAATCCTTACCAATGCTTCTCTTGCTCAGCGTGGGAACACCATCTTGGTTAACTCACAAGATATGGAGAAACTTGAAGTTAATTTAAGTAGCCATGGCACTGTATCTGATATAGATTTATTTCCATTCTTGCTTGAATTTCCACAGCAGATGTGGACAGAAGGACAAACAGTAGCCAATGAGGAGGAACCTTCATTTGATGCTTTGTCAGATGAATTCCTCCATGATTCAAACCAACAGTTGACTGCTATAGAATCGACTTTGGATCAAACTGGGATGGATGGCAGTGTTTGAAACAGTGCAAGAAACCTCAAAGAATGGACTGTCCACCATAGACAGCAACCATGGAAGTCCAACATCACCCTTAGAGTTGATGTTGGAGGGGGAAGAAACGATGGACGTCAATAAAATGACTAAAATCATAGAAATCCCAAAGCGCAGAGAAGGTCTGCGGGCCCGAACAAAAAACCCATTCATCAAGGATGGAAAAGTAGTTGGGCGATCATGCTAAAATGATCAAACAACTACAAAATCGGAATTACAGTTGAAAAATCACGATTTAGTGATTAAACAACTCTTAAAAGGTCAAAAACTGTGCAAAAACAGTTTAAAACTTTGAATTTGGATCGAAAACTGCATAAAACAGTTCAAGAACCAAAACAACCTTTGGGCTTGGTTGGACAACTATGCAAAAATAGTTAGAAAACCAAGAAACCCAAATGAACTTGGCGAAAAGTCATGAAGAACGACTTAAAAACCAAGAAAACAAATATTATAACTGCTAAAAATTGTAAATTGGAGTGACGTTGCAAAAAACGCTGCCAAACGATTGAATCGGCAATATCGCAATTTGATTGGCCAATATGACGTCACTTCATAATTTATATTACGATCTCGCGATGCGATTGACCAATCACATGATAGGATTCTGGGTATAAAAGAACCGAACCTTTGGCCACGACACTAGACTTCTTGTCCTCCTGTCGTACACACCACAACCATTCGCGCCATTTTGAAAACCATTAGACCACATTGCAACAATATCAGATCAGCCAAAAGAGAAAGAAACTGAACCATTGGAGGAGGAAAACGTTATTCCTCCTGCGAATGTTGAAATACCGATCGATATCGCTCAAAACCACCAAGTATCGGTAAGTTCTTGTTTATGCCCAGAATCCACAAAAGCCCAAATTTCATTAAGTTCACTTTTCTTTTCGAAAAGTGAACAATTGTTATTTCAGAATAGATTAACTAGTCCAGAATCGTTTTCTATTAACTTAGCGCGAATATTTTAAACGAGTTTAGTGAAATAATAGGCCGACCGCGTGGTATGGTGATCCAACTGAAAGTTGCATCGCTTCACTTTTAAGGTTGCTGAATCCTTTTAAGTGTTGAATATGGTTTATATACTATTCTTTATAGTATAAAACCATCGATTTAATCAATTTTTGACTTTATTTAGCATAATGTCAGAATTCCTTTGTTTCAAATGCAGCAATTTGCAACATACCACATGTTAGGGTTAGAAATGGTGCCCAAACCATTTCCATTCATTTTTCCAATTAGCGACTGATTTTTAATATTAAATTGATGCCTTTCAGCTCATTGATTCGCCAGAATTACACACCTGGGATGCGGTCGAGGATCCCAGTCTATTTGCTTTGTGGATTTGGCTTCTGCCAATTCCACAACCGATCCGAGATGTGTGCGAGGGTCTTAACCCTACCAGGATCTGCCTGTACTGGGTACGAGCAATCATGGACAGATGGGGATCCAACCAAACTTTGGAACAATGTGTGCGTAACACAATGCTTCCTCGTTGGCGGGAATTTATCTCTTACGAGATGGACCCACGGCCACACTCCATATTTTCTGAACGAATCTACAGATCCGGAGATCTACAGATACTAGATCCGGCAAACAACCGTTCGTACGCTGACCGTCGTCCAGCACCAGAAGTTCCAGTGTCTGTGCCTAATGGACCCGCTCCCGACCCAGCAGTTAACGTTGGTGCCTCCACCAGTGCGGCCAAGGACTCGTCCCCATCCAGAAAAATATGGTAACGAGACGGGCAAGAAGGGATGATCGCGTTGGGAACGCTGGAGGAGGGACATGTTGTGCATATATTTGGGTAGTTTCTAAGCAGAAAATCTTTTGCAAACAAAATACCAACAAAGTACCGTACTTCTTCAATTAGAACTTAAAAGTCACCCTCTATTTGTAGTCGCCATCGATTACAAGGCGACAATGGCAATTTTGCAATAAAAGTTGTCCTCAAATATAAGTTGCGGCTTATATTCAAGGAATTGTAAATTTTAATGTAATGATTGCAATTACATTGAATTTTAAATGAAAACATAATTATTGTCGTCGAATTTTATATTTTCAAAGTGAAAATTCTAAATTGGATGATGAATTGGGAATTTAAAATCAGTTGATGCTGTGACCCGTGGAAAATCCACAGAGAAAATCAAAGTAGATAAATGTGTAAATATGTGTGACGGTTGGGAAATTCGGGAATAACTACTTGGGGTCTTTAAAGGTCTGCGCAACGGATTTTAACGTGGGGAAGACAAGTTTCTCGTCCCCGTCACAATAATAATTCCTGTATTCCTATTGTTATGATAATCAATCTGACATTTTGATCAGGCTGGGGATATGAGGGGATGACAAGATGTCGTCGTACAACCGAACTGGGAGTAAAACGGGGTTTAATGAAGTTTTACTATTGAATAAAGATGAATAAGTTATTTTATTACAATTACATGTTCGAATAAGGTCCAAATTGGATAATTTGTGCCAGATATTCCGGCCGGGCTTCGTCGTTGGTGGTTTCCTAAGTTAGGCCATGTGCGAATTGACTCAGTTCAATTCGCCATGCGTTTCTTTACAACTTAGAAACTCTAAGTTGCCACTTTATGATGAAAATAACCTGAAATGCGAATATCGCAGTCCGATTTAAAGCTAATCTAATGTGTCGACAAACCTGACACAAGTCACAAGTTAAACTGTGACTTTCATCAATTATCAGCAGAAATCAATCAATAATTGATATAAATCAATTCTTTAAGAGTTTAACACTAAGAAAAGGGGTTGTCATGTCGACACACGGCCCTAAGACCGATAATGGAAGTGACTAAAGCTATTGCAATCCAATCATCGGCCCTGGGACCAAAGCGTGGAGACAATTAAACCGGTTTCGACTAACAGCCCTTAGACTGGGAGTGGAAATTGGACACTAATCATTTCTAACATAGCGAAATTACCTAACCATGTTGTTTCAAACCACGTCGCAGACTAACTATCGCTGGAAAGGAATTACGTCGGACAATCAGGAGGAAGATCGACTAACGTACCGTGCATTGTTGCACGCTGCGACATTCTCAACGTGCAATCATCGATAATCGTTGATCGGATTTACTTAATCGGAATTACGGCAATCTGAAAAGAACAAAAGGAAATCCCGTCCGAATTCGTCGTCCGACCCTTAGATCGAGACAAGGAATTCCTATAAAACCCCATTATTCCGGCAAGCAACCCTTAGATTGAGCGCGGGAATAAGAATCGTCAGTTAATTGACATTCAATTCTCTAAGGCCATGACAAATGAACTAAGCTAAACACTTCTTGAGTACGGTCAAGCCACGTTGCAAAAGAAATACACTTCTCAGTTGCAAAACTAAGCACAATCAATGATATACACTACACTTCAATAAAACAATGCAATACAATACACAACAAGTCAAGTTCAAGTTCAGAGTCAGAGCGCAGTTATTTTGGGCTCTGTTGGCCTTTATATAGTCCCAGAGAACTGAATTGTGGGAAATTCTTATCTCTGGCAAATTAGAATATTTCCAATTTGCATCCGGGCCAATCACCAGAAAGTGGTTAAATCTAATTAAACTGCCCTCTTTTGGTAATTAACCAAAACGGTGGCCATGTTGGCGGTTAGGCTTAATTACACTTAAAATAAACGTAGCAACTAAATTAGTGCTTAAATCGTCAATCTAACTGCTGAATCGTGATCTACAAGGTCGAATTGACTAGGATCAAAGCTGACTTTCAGCATTGGGGCGAATATTAGATATTAGCATAGTTTCTGAGTAAAACTATGGTTGGCCAATATGACTTCCGTATTGGGAAACGTACGGTCGTCATTTCAACCATCACATATGTAAAAGTATAATTTTAGTTATCATTCTTTTAAAAAAGATTAAGCTTTTCTTTTTTACTTGATTTAACTAAAATAAATAGAAAATGTTTCTATAGTTGTGAAAAAGTATAAATTGAAATTTTTAAAGACAAGTGCCATAATATAACAAGAATTGATAACTAATCATCAATTCTTGACATAATTTACATTTTTTATACATTCATAAATTTCCTAGAGTAATAATCATAAAAAATGAGGCTAATAGGCTAATAATGTACTACATAATCCATAATTTGATAGCTGACATTGTTATTAAATAAATGTTTATTATAAGGCAAAGTATCATTTGCTGAATAAGGGTAAGTTACTTGATTGTAATAAGATAACTTACTTATGTAAAAGACTTATGACTACAACAATGAAAATTCCCTCTTTTAGCCATTCATCACCTTTATCACCTTTATTTACTATACAGTACATGCAAAAATATCTGAATTTGCTAAAGAAAGCCACTCTAGGTCTTCCCTCTGATCATAACTTTTCAAGTTTTAATGCAAACATTCTGAGTCTTTGCAGGAATTTAGGGAGTTTCTCCTCTTTAAAAATAATTTAATATATCTAGATCAATTAAAAATAAAAAGCACTGTACTATTCTTGTTAATGTTTGGCTGTGTTGCTCCATTATGCATTTTAGCATTCTGAATGGTCAAGTCAACTGATGCTTCCTGTGAAAGTGTCAAACTTTATGAAATTTCACTTTTTTGACTGAACCAAGCTTTCAATCTTTAAGACTGTACTAGCTTTCTTGCCCTCTGTGTTTTTCTTCTTTTAAAACCGTAACTGTAATTATTCAGCAACTCTTTATTGCTGAATGCAACAGCTTCTAAAACTGTGGTCTCTCATTTTTAGGCCTACTTTCTTTTTTTTTGCTTTCAATTTTCTCATCATCTTTAAATTAGCATCTGTTCTCCCTTTTTCTTCCAGTTTTTCATTGTTTATTTCTGACAATAGAGTAGAACCATCCTCTAATATCACAATGAAATTTGATGGTCTTAATTAATTTTTCTTTCAGAGAGGATAATGGGTTGTGCGGTTTTTGACCTAGTAAATCTAAGGGGCCTGAACTCTTCACTAATAATTTTAAACTTGTCTATGTACTTTATTAAATGATTATTTCTATCAACAGAAAAAAGAAATCATTCAAGAATCTAATTTTCATAATGGGATTATTGTAAAAAGAAAAGGAGATCCCTTTAAAATGACTCAAAAAAATTATTTTACAGGAAATGGCCTTATCATCCACCCAGGTAAAAGAAAGAAGATACTGGTAAATAGTATTAACAATTTACTAATAATACTAAATTTCAGACTTTAATACCACAACTACAGATCTAACACTATCTGTAGCTTTTAAAAAAAATGGAACATGTTTTCAACCAGCATTAATAGTGAATATTTAAAATTTTTTAATGTACATACTTCATACTGTAGAATTTCTGTGTGTGATATAGTTCACTCTGCTGGATGAAACTATGCCTTTTCAGTACACACAACTTGTAAGTCCAAATACATTCTTGCATATGGAATATCGTTTACGAAGAGTGAGTTTAAAAAGTTATTTTTATAATCATTCCCATTATTCCCTACCAATAATGTCCTGAAGTTATACTATGATGCAGGACCGGCTTGGAGGCAGTGCGGTTGGTGCCCCCTCCCCCCCGCATCGAGTCCCGCTCCTGGAGGGGCCCGCGCAGGCTGCTTCACTGTTTATCTTGAAGGGGAATAAGTGCGCCTATAGCAATTTTCACATTAATATAAAAATTAACTCATCTTTTTGTTATTGTTATCGAATTTTTGTAGCTTTCAATTAAAATTTATGTACTATGTAATTTTCTTAAAATTTCTAGGAATTTTCTTAAAATTTCTTGAAATTTTCTTAAAATTTCTTGAAATTTTCTTAAAATTTCTTGGAATTTTCTTAAAATTTCTTGAAATTTTCTTGAAATTTCTTGAAAGTTTATTAAAATTCTTAAAATTCTATTAAAATTTCTTGAAACTGTAAAAAATTTTCTTAAATTTTTTTGAAAAATTTGAACCAGGGGCCCCACACTTAGGTTCCGCACAGGGCCCCGCAAAACTCCAAGCCGACCCTGCTGTAATGATTGGAATGATGACTGTAATTTTCACACTACTATATGGTAGCCATAGTGACCAATCGTAGTTTTACACTTAATGCATGCAAATATTTATTGTTTGCAAACGATTGAATTTCAATGTTGCTATCAATTCTGACCTTCATTCTCAGTGAAAAGGGTAGATAGAAGGTAGAAAAAGGTAGAAAATAGGTAAAGAAAGGTCTAAAATTGCTTGGTTACACTTTTACAATATAAACAGTTTACCTTAAGAGGTTTGGCATTCCCTTTGATTATGCACATGGGGCAGACTAGATGGGCTTAATGTTCCCCATCTTTCCTATGACATTATGCTCTTCAAGTTTTTCTCTAAAACTACTAAAATGTGATAAATATCTGTCAAAAGGGATGTTTATTTTCTTATTTTAAAGTAAAGTGCACGATTTAACTGATTATACCGCTCCTCAAACGACATCAAATGCTCGGCCAATCAGAAGCCTTGAAATGTTTGAATTTGACCAATCATGTTAGCACTGGAGTCTGAGAAGGAAAAATTACACTGATAATACAAATGTATTATCAGTGGCCAACATTAGACGTTTGATTCATGGTATAATCAGCAGAATACCACTTGTGAACGAAGATTATCTCATAATTTTTCCTCGTTCTCCGAGTTCACCGTGCTAGAGCTGGCCGTAGGCCAGTTCTAGCACGGTATAATCATTGTACAGCCAGATCCAGCATGATAGCATGGAGAATTCGGAAAAATTATCCCACAATTCTCGGCTATTAGTTTGTGGTGCCAAAATAAATATATTCACTTAAAATTATTATTGTTTTATTATTGATTTGTATTTTTCTTGTTGATTTGTACTTTCTTGTTGTGATTCTCTCACTTGTTTACTTTTTCATTTATTTGGCACTCGCCCGTCTTGTGGTGAGGTCAATGACTGAGCGTTGCTCAATTAAAAGCATCAGCAATGCTCACAGCCGCAGCACACCAAAAAGACCATTGTCATGCAGTGTCAATCCCCATTGGTGGTTAAGCTAACCAAAAACCCTGGGATTGGCTTGTCCTGGGTATCCAGTTGACCTCAATTCTGCTTATCCTCCCAAGCTGATAAAAGGACTTGTGAACTCTGCCTTAGTGCCTTTTCGCTTGTGTTTTATACATCACATCAGTTTGGGAAATTACTATGCGTAGAGTTTCAATGGTGTTGGTATTGGTATTGGTATTGGTATTGGATGCACTTCTTCAACTACAACTCCCAAACTGCTGCAACAGTCTTGCTTCTCACCAGAGCTGAGAAGAGGGACTTCATTGTTTTTGTCTTGCTTTTCCTACAAGAGGAGAAGAGGGACTTTTGTCTTGCTTTCACAGCAAGTATGAAAGAGAGACCTAGAAGAGGCCAGGGAGACTCCCTTTAAAAGTCAACAAACTCAGAGTAGGCTTGGACACAGGGCCATCGCAAGGTACTCAACCACCGCATGTTTTCGACGTTGCAACTAGTTCTGGCGCGTTCGCAGTTGTTTAAGTGTTCGAAAACACCACCAAAAAAGCACCTACGTCTCCAGGAGCAGTGCGCTTGTGGCACTGGAGCTGCAACCCAGGAGTGATCAAAACCCCCTAGACAACAGATTAAGTCAGCCTGAAAGTTGTATCTTTTTGTCTAAAAGTGAATTTTATATTGTTTTTATTCTTTCACCAAGTGTCTTTATAGATTCTTCTTATTTGATTCAGCAAATCAAATACTTCGCCTTGGCATTCAAGCCCTCTTTGAATGCACTCCTAAGTCCATTTAATCAACGATTAAAGGCTTAGTTGTGAGGTTTAATTGCTCCAAGTGTTTACAACAGCGTTGTAACTTAGAGTCTTATTTTAAGCCACCTTTCATTTTTCTCTTTCATATTTTCCCATTATATTTTGTTGTTTTATTCAATTACATGTTTTTTATATGAGGAATCTGTAACCGGAACCTCTACCTTGGTTGAGATTTGAATAAAATGTTTTGTCCTTCATTTTACAACTTTTCAAGTGTCTCTTCTTTTTGGGTTAACAACCCAAAACCTCACCTTTAAGCAATTAAGCTGGTTCAAAGAAACGAAAGAAAGACACCCATGACAAGTTGTTAAAAATAACGCCTCATGAAAAAGTTACGCATAGTGCTCCAATCAGTGATCAAATTTTTTGTGCACAAATGTGCACACACATGGCCACTGACGTAATATTTTTTGCTTGGTAGTTAGAGGGTTAAGTTAAAATCTGCAAGTCATGTGATTAACACAAACAACCACAGAATTATCTGCGGTTATACCTTTTAGATTTACATAGTGTAAGTAAAATTATTTTGAACTAGTAATACATAATCCTCTAAGCATAATGCTTGGTTCACACCTGACGTAACTTAACGTTAACTTAACAAATTAAGACTGTGACCAATCTCCAACCATTCCGTCTGTTCGGGGTAGGTTTCATGGAGATGGATTGGGCCACAAATAAATGTTTGACTTGGACACACGGATTTCATCAGGATTTGGGCCTTTATTATTGTACCAAAAGCCCCAAATCAATCCTCCCTGGCTCTGACTATCAAAACACATTATCTATTTCTTTATCGCCGCGAAGCGTGCCAATCGTGTTACGCAAGCGTTTCGGATAATTTCAATATCCGACCAATGGTGAGATCACGTACATGCTTACCACGTGATGTATGGGTCAACCATCACATAGTATATAAGGGAATTGAATATTGAATAAAATCATCAGTTATATCTTTTAGTAAGATCGCACAGTGTTTTATTTCTCGTTTCTACAATTTGAATGTCACATATTCTCAACAATTGGTATCAGAGGATGGTTTACTTACCTATTGACAACACGAGTTATGAATTTGAATCCAGTAGGACCTAACGAGGTCAGATTAATTCATGTCACATGTGAATGACAACGATACCAAGAAATTGCAGAACCATTTAAACGACGATTTGAACCGTTTAGACGACGAGGAGATTTCAAAACGGAACGAGAAGATTCTAATTGAAGTTCCTGAAACTAAGGAAAACCCACCGGTCACTGTTAATACTTTTGCAACTCGAAAACCGGAAAAACAAAGAATGATGGGCGGAAACACTCTTGACTGCGTTGAACACCTGAACGATGATAACTACATAACTTGGCAATGCAGAGTCTCCAATGCGTTACTGGGACTTGACTTGTAGAAGATTGCCATTGAAGGTGAAGAACCTACACGGACAAGCCGATTACGATACCAAAGAGGACAATTGGGATGATTGGCGGAAAGCAAATGCATCTGCCAACAATGTTATTATCCAGACACTATCTTTGAATGTCTTGGGTTGCTATGAAAGTGAAAAGAATGCCCGTAAACTTTGGAACGACCTCAAGAAGGAATTGGAAGGCATAAATGAAAGTTTGCTTCGAGAGATCAAGAAAGAAATCACAAATGTCGCAATGAGACGCAATGAGACCGCAGTGCAATATTTGGACTGTGTCCAAACTTTAAATTGTAAATGCATCAAGATGGGATTTACCACACCGGCAGAAGATTTAGTTGCATACACACTAGAAGGGTTAAATCCAAAATACTCCGAATTGATCCAATCATTACGTACAGATAAAAATTTGACAATGATGGATTTTCGATTGGAAATCAAATTAAAAGACAAAAGACGAAATGGTTCTAATTTTGAATCCAAAAGAGATAAAAACGAAGGAGAAACCGTTCTCCATGTGAAAAGAGATGCGAGGTGTTACACATGTGGAAAGCTCAGACATTTCAAGTCCGAATGTAAAAGTCAGATCGTATGTTTTAACTGCAACATAACCGGACACATTTCGAGTGCATGAAAAGATCCGATACTAGAGGAAAGGAACTGGAAAGGGAAAGAAGGCCGAAAAAACTGTTTGTTTCACACAGCGCATGACCGAGGCCGAAATGGCTGCTTACGAAGAAAAACAGTAGACGCATTCAAAAACTCATAACACGCATGTCTTAAGTCGTGTTATGAGTTTTAAAACGAGAAAGCTTGTTTTAAACGTCGTTTCAAGGCTCTTAAAACGACGTAACGAAAACGACCTCCAGAGGGTCGTTTTAAGGCGTGTGTTACGAGTTTCTCGTCTTAACCATTCCTTTTTGGGCGCCATTTTTGCTGGTTAGATCGACGGAATGCATCTTAACAGGTTTCGGCCAATTTATGTGCTGAAACCAGCCTAAATATGTTCCTTAGCTTACATATACTTATTCTACTTAATATATTTATATTTTTATTGATTATTTAATGAAAAACGAGTGGTGTTTACTTTGGCAAGATGATTTGAGATCAAGTTCTGGATCATTCAGATCTTGATTTCAGATCAAACAGAACTTGACCTGAAATCCAGCAATTGTTTTGGCACGTGACCAAGTCATGTGATGGCATCTTAATTTATAAAACAAGGTCGTTTTATGCCGCAAAACAATTGCATTCAGAAAGCAATTGTCGTTTCAATTCCTAGTCTTAAAACTCGTAACATGCCTACTGAGTTTTTAAATGCGCCTAGTGTTGTATTAATAAGACAGACATAGTTAGTAAATAAATACATTGTGTAATCTATATATACAAGGTGGAAATTAAGTCCATTTACTGCCAATATTTCCAAAACAGCACCAGATATGAACCCGGCAATGATGGGATTCAATAGGAAGTTGGGTGTAGCCAATTGAATGGCAATGTCAGATTTGACCTTGAACCTTAAGATCAAGGTTATCCAACTTCTATCTCCTAAACCGTTAGAGATAGGACAAAATTTCCAATTACAAACTTGTAGAGCACCCCAAACAGTCTAGATATGGTCAAAAAACATTACATTTAATAATGTTTTTTGAGAAAATTAAACATTATTTTGAAAATTGGCGTCATTGGCATTTTTCAACATTGGCGAGATATTTCGCCAATATCTAGATACACTTTTCCCAAATCATTGCATTGGACGACAAGGGCCACCAAGATCTCCTGACTTAACACCACTTGATTTCTACCTGTGGGGTTATGTGAAGGATTTTTGTTATAAGACTCAACCAACTTCTCTTCTACAGTTGCAGCAACAAATTAGAGATGCTTGCAACAACATTACACGTGAAACGATGACATCTGTCTACAGGTCAATTGTACATCGTGCACAACTCTGTCTTGCAGCAGATGGACAAAATATT
>JAQIXT010002104.1:0-12200 GCA_034700445.1 Stenotaenia linearis
GCGTCACAAACTTCATTTACAAAACAAAATCGTTTGGTTTGACTAATTTCAACTCATCATCAAACATCACCACAACAGATAAACTCTAAATTCCTTAATTAAATAATTTACTTAAAACATGATTAGTTCCCATCACTTAATTTACAGTTTGGCACTACTGACATCCAGTGGCAACTCGAAGACCTAAATTTTTTCTATTTTCGTCCTTCACGAACACTCAGATCTGGTGTGATATTAACCTGTACTTAGAAAACACCGATTAGACACAATATTATCACTCTAACCTAATTTTTAATCAGATTTAATCCATTTGTTGTTATTTTGCTTCCTTTTGAAAACAAAATCACTCGTAGATGCGCTTTAATCGAGAAAAAACATCGATTTCCTCGCGAAATATATTGAGATATATCGCGAAATGTATATTATGTGTAGTAAACTCTTTTGTTTATGTTGGCTCCCGTATCGAGTCAGAAATGAGAATGAGCCTAATGACATATTTTCCTTCTTCCTCGGTGTGGTGTAGCCTTGGCACACATTTTCAGCTGCTGTGAAACGAGGTTGTGATAATAACGAAACTTGCGTGGCTCGAAGGCAACTTAATAGTATAATCATTGCTATAAATAAAAGTATTCACTTTTTTGTAATTTTTTTGCGCTTAAAAAGCGTAATAACTCACTCGGGAGACAACGCCGTCCAACATGGCCGCGTAGTTCAAACAGGCCCGAGCGTGGATGCGTTTAGTTCAAAATGGGGTTTTTTAGTTATTTAAAAAATTTTGGGAAGGAATTTGAGTGTGGGGTGGTGGTAGGATTGTGTTTTGCGAGAGTTTTGGTTGGTTTTGGGGGGGATTTTTTTTGTTTTTCGGTTCCGGGTTTTGGTAGTAGATGGCGGTGATGTGTTAGCTGTGATGGAGGCAAGTTGGAAATTGTTGTTTTTTCGGTTTTTTCTCGTTTTTTGCTCGTAAGTATGGAATTGCGGATGAATTATAGTCGGTTTTTATTTTTTTTTATATTTTTATATATTTTTTTAGTGGGAGTTTAAAGAAAAGGAGTTTGCTTGAAAATGGGTGCTATAAAGTAGGGTTAAATTAGAATAAAGAAGCCGTTACGTGGTACGGATGAATGTGTAGTGAAAAGAGTGAAAGAGAAACAAGAAGGGCGTTTTAGCTCAGGAAATGGCAACTCAGTGCACAAAGTTTGATAGCAAAGTGCCTCAGGTTATCTCGACTCCTTATTGCAGTCTCGGCCATAATTTCATGGGCTGAGAATTCCCCACAGGATGAGTCCATGATGAAACAACAGGGAGAAACCGAAGTTAATTTTTTTTTTAATTTTTTAATTTTTTAAAATTATAAAAATTGCTGATTTTTTGATTTAAAAAATTTAAAATTATGAACTTTTTATTTTTTTTTAATTTTTTTTAAAAGTCACGTGATTGGTAATTTTGATAAAATCTGATAAAATGAAGAATGGTGATTTTGAATGTTTGTCAAATTTTGTTTACAAAATCTGATCGAATTTATTACAGTAGGATGTGATTTGAATGATATAACATTATATATTGGCTTATGGTTATATATCACTGTTATCTGAACGTGGAACGAAGGAAGTGATTCGGTGATGGGATAGACAAGAAAATATCATTTCTGTGAATGTAATGGAAATCTCCATAGGAATTCACTCGTCATCCTGTCCCAAAATTTTTTCAAAAAAAAAAACAAAAAAAAACTTTTTCCCCAAATAAAAAAAAACATTTTCCTCTAAACAAAAAACAAAAAAAAATCATCAGGAAAAAAAATTTTTTTTTTTCAAAATTGGAGGAAAAAAAAAAGTCTTAAAAAAAAAATAAAAATTTTTTCAAGATTAAAAAATAAAAATTTTTTCGCCTTAAAAAACAGAAAAAAAGTATCTAGGGAAAAAATTTTTTTTTTTTTTTTGATAGTGCGTTTATTTTTTGCGTAAATAGAAAAATACAATTAAAGCAGTGATTGTGTTAGGCGCTAGTCGTACCCCCGTAACAGGTCCCCCCTTTGAAAACCTGCTCCCGAGGGCAGACAGTGGAAAGCTGCACAGAGGAGCCCATCGTCTTCATACCATACCATTCCATATGCAGTGGCGGTGGCTGTCATGGAGGCGCGCACTAGTCACCCGTTAACCTGGGAGACAGCAACAACCTGCCAACTCGAGTTTGACATAGTAACCATTACGTAATCGTAAGTTTTTTCAAGGAATTTTTCAATTTTTTTTCCTCGCGGTTGTAAACTTGAAACTGAAGGGATTTTTCGCCTTTCGCTCGTCCATTTCGCCTCGAGCGAAACTAGGCCAGTAGGGCAGTGCGTTGGGGACGGAGTTTGAGATGCGAGGAGAGGGATTAGGTGTGCGCATGCGTCGGGTAAACAATGGGATGTTAGGCTTAGTGGTGTGGGTGGGTGGTTTTTTGTTTTTTTTGTTTTTTTGTTTGGGAGGGAGTGGATGGGTGTGACCGGTTGCGTGGGTGGGATCGGGATTTTTAGATGTGGGTTGGCGTTTGGGTTTTGGGTGGTGGTGGAAAGGGGGGGGGGGGAAGTGAGTTTTTGGGGTTTTGGGGGAGTGACCGGTCGCCGTGTGTGTGACTGGGTGGATTTTTAGATGGGTTTTGTTGGAATTTGTGATGATTTTGGACGATTTTTGGGAATGACCGGTCGGATTGTTGGATGGGTTTGTTATTTTAGTAGAATTTGTGATGATTTTGGACGTTTTTTGGGAACGACCGGTCACGATGTGTGTGTCCGGTCGAATTTTTAGGCTAGGCTTATTTTTGACAAAATTAGATATATTTCGAACCACTTCGTGGAATCCCCGAGCAATTTCACTCGCTTTATGACATTTTCCCAACATTCTTGCGCAACTCCAACTTTCCTTTCTCTTCTCACGTAATTAACTCTCAAAAAAAAATAATTGATTCAACAAGAATACCAAATCGCAAAGAACGACAAACAGGTGTAAGAACACACTTCATTAATTACTCCACATCCGTCCCTCCCCAATATATAACTTAAAATTTCAAAACAATATCCTTTTATTCCTTTTTCTCTCTTCCACCTGTCTCAACACTGACGTGGCTGCGATTTTCACTATTCCCCCCTTTCACCGTTGGCCGAATGCCAAAACACGTGACAGGGCGGTTTGTTGCACCTGGAAATTGCAGTACGCATGCGCAATCCTCGGTCCGAATGTGCCCCGTTTATCAATACAATGGAAACCCTTTTCCCTTTATTCAAAATGTCCTTCTCGATGTTGTTTCAATGATAGACTAAAGTTTATTAGCCGGTTAAATAGGTGAAATTATTTTTTTATTTTTTTTTATGGATACTTGTTGATATTGGATTTTTCAGTTCATTGTGAGCATCTTCATAAAGTATTTTTTAAAGCAAACTATTTAAAGGACATTTTTTTTTGAATTTTAAATTTATTTTAAATTTATTTGGATGCATATAAGGATTTAATAGAGAATTTGTTTGAAATAGGTCACTGTATTTTAAGTTGAAAGTTTTTAATAAATCCACAACAGCAGTCAAGGTCAAACCGTGTGCTAGCCTCCACCTCTTTTTCCTTTTTCTATATATACCTGTAAAGTTGGCCCGAGGCGAGCTCCCGTGAAAATGATCTCAGGTGCTGCGCCCTTTCCTCGCCCCAACTCCCATTTTTCCTTCTCCGGGACTGGTACTTGAATTTTTTTTTTTTTGACTTTTCCTCCTGAAATTCACTCATGCTATTAAAATGTGTGCTAGGAAAGGATTTTTTTTTTTTTTTTTTTTTTTGGTTTTGGGACTGAATACTCATGTAAAAGAATGTTAATTTCAATAAAGAAGGTAATGTTATTTCAATGTGGAAGAAATGTTGATTTTATAACGTTATTTTAACATTTGATGTTGATTCAATGTTGATCGGATGTTGAATTTACCGAAAGTTCTTAACGTTCAATTCTAGATGTTGTTTTATTGTTTATATGATAATATTTATTTAACATTTTTATAACGTTAAATTTGTTTCGCTTATTGAGACGAGTGCCGCTAAATAGGGACGATGACTGCTAGGTGGTGCACATTTGGAGGCCATTGCCGAGTAAATCATGACTGTACTGGAAAAGTGTCACTTGTAGCAAACAATAATTGGTTTGTTTTAACTAAATATATTGCTTTATTATTTATTATCAATTGTTTATTTTCACCATTATAGTTAAATAAACCAATTATTCTTTGATTCAAGTGGCATTTTTTTCTTGGGGAAGGGGGGGGGGTGGCTGCTTTATCTGTTCAAATAAAATAATGTTAATAGAAATATGGAAAATTTAATAAAAACATCTCTAATCATTCAAATGAGCTTTAAATTTGGTGTTAAAATCCAAATATGAAAATAACACTGAAAATCAATGTTGAAATAAAATTCACTTTTTCAACGTTATTTTGACGTCCATAATTTTTTAGCTAAAAAAATCAATTTTCAACTGAAATTATTTCAACCAAAGATCAACTACGATCTCAATTCCGCAAACTCCAAAACACAAAAAGCAAATTCCTCCACTTGAAATTTTTTATTTTTACATTTCTCCACATAAAATGGAACTTTTTACGGTCCTAACCAATTGACCTAGAAAAATTTCCATTTCCAAACACGTGGGTGGAGGGAATTTGATTTCGTAGATAGATAAATCATTAGCAGTGCGTTCACTGTGACTTAATTTCGTCATGAGAATCTTGTCCTGTTTGGTCACGTGTTTTTTTTTCTTCTTTTCTTCAGTGGATAATGTTCTTTCTCTGTTGTTAAGTCAAGCGTGTTTAGTTCCTTTCCTCTTGAAACACTGCTTGATAAAGAATTATATTTTTTTTGTGGTTTTTAATGCAGTTGAACCTTGAGAATTGTCCTGGATTTAGTCATTTACTGAAATTGTGGCCGTGTACTTGTTATTAAGGGAGAAATGATTTCGCACTTAATCATTTGATTATTTAATGATATTGACACAAATTTTGATTTTGAAAAAAAAGTTGTTTAATGGTTTTGGATTTCTGGTGTTGGGTTTCGGGTGTTGAGTTTCATGGCTGAGAAGTGAACTGGTTAATTGATTTTTTTTTTTAATTTGAAAGGGAATTGAGTGATTTTGGAGTTTTGGATGGGAGTAACGGAGTTGTGGATTGTGTGACAAATAGAGTGTGTGTGACAATGGTATTGCAGTAAATAGGAGTGAATTAAGTGCCGATTTGATTGAATTTTTTTTTAAAGTTGAGTATTTTATAGTGGAAGATATAAAATTGATTTGTCTACGTCTCAGGAATTCAATATATTTGTGCTGTACAGTCCACTTGTGGAGTTTGCCGATTCAATCTTGAAATCCGTGCAAACAACTATTGATTTAATATTATTTGCACAACATAAATGAAATGTTAATACAACATTAAGATGCCATTTTCGCAAACATTATGGAAAAGAGAGAATAATCGACCTGCCACAGAGCGATTTAGCGAAATAAAACTTGTAACTTGTAACGTGTAACTTATAAAATTCCATGTTAACAACACGTCCGCAGTGGATTTAATATTTATGAAACATAAGAGCAACATACGATGTATGCATTTTGGTACGATGTATGCATTTGAAATTATTCTTGAAAATTAAACCAAACTTAGTTTTCCTACAGTTTTATGCTTAATTACGTCACTTTACATTGTAGTTTGTATTGCAACTATTTATTTAAATCGATTCAACGTTGAGCATTTAATCAACTGATTTTAAAACCAGAAACGATCCTGCTCGTAAAGAAGCACCGAGCGACATTAAGGTTATCCTGTATCGCGTCTCATTAGCCTAATCCCTAAAGACCTTAACTTAGTAATATATTGTCGAAAGCGACGTGTAGAAGAATTCGGTCAGCTGTCTCCCATTTCTTTGATGCAATTGGAGGCCGCGCGCTCTGGTGTCAATGACCGGAAAACCCCAGTCCCTTAAAAAGAAATGAATCGAGTGTGAAGAGAGGTTCATCTATCACGTGGTCGACTTTTATCCTCGTCTTTTAATGCAAACTTGTCTTTGTGGCGGTGAAGGGTGAATAACGGATGCTGGATGTGAATGGAAGGATAAGGGGAAGGATGACCTATTTGAATTGATTATTTTTAGCAAATAATTGGGTTTAGTTTGGTAATAAATTGGGGATTTGAGTTAAATTTGGTTTGGACTAGATATTTTGGTGTGTTTTGGTAATTGTTTTGATGTGTTAGGGAGTGTGGAAATGATTAGAGAACACTTGTGATTTCGCTTTGTTGTTAGCATTGATTGAGTAACAAGGTTAATATTGGATGGAGGTGTTTATTGCTTGCAATTGGGTTTAAAGGAACAGTTCGTTGCTCATTGAGGATTGGTATGTGGTTAATGGGTGCAAATTAGTGCAGTATTGGGTTTGAAATGTAGAAAATGGAAATCTCGTTATAATTAAATAGAGAGTTTGTGGAGAACAAAACTAATGTCTTATAACTTATAAATTCCATGTTGATTATAAATCTAACTTGCACTTAACGTATGTTTTTTCTGGTCCCTTGGGGTTCGTTGTAACGAGATTCTACATGAAGTATTGATGTCTTACGTCGCAAGCGACTACTATGGCCATATGTGACCTATCACAATGCAAAAACTTTACACAATCCAAATATACGAATATTTGGCACAACGATCCTCTAGAAAAGTATTTTCTAAAATTATATTCCACTGGGGTCCATAAGGTAGGTTTATGGTCACGTTATCGTGGGCCATTTCTAACGCGGGTTAATAAAGTGTTATGTTCATAACTGAACTGGAATTTGCCAGAAAGTGGTGTGTACATACCTCAGGGATTAAAGGCACGGCAGTTCCCTCTTTCAATAGCTGAATGTCTCAATAGGTAAGTTCATGCTTGAAAGCCTAAGGTAAAATTGATTTCCTTTCACTTTGTGGATGAATAAAAGTAACAAAAGTGAAATAAAACCATGAATGATGAATAAAACCACTTTCATGCTTTGCTTGCAAACAAACATTATTAATAACATAAAAGTATGCAATCTATCATCCTTCAAAGTGCATAAACAACAAACTGACAAAAAGTGTACTAACAGTGCTAACAACTAAATATTGTAAGACTTTTGGTTTATCAAGTTACTCTTAATTATAAAATTCTTACATTTTATAATGGTCATTTATTATTTGCAAGTGTCACTTATCAATTGCAGTGTGTCAAACCTCTTGACACTAAGTAATGGCTTGCATAAGCCAGCTGCAGGGAGTTTCCATCAGGGGGTTTTTTCAATTTGGTTACAACACCTCTTGTTTTATACATTACATAATGATGAAGGGAAATGGCAGCTTTAATACTTTACGGCCATTATCAGGTTCAACCATACCCTGGCCCAAATGGGCATGGCATTGTGTGTAAAGGACGATTAGTATTGACAGTGACCTAACTCTATGGATCTTGAACAATTTCAATGGACCTTATAGTGTTTGTGAAATTCATGGACAAAGGAAGGAAAGGATGGAATATGATGGAAAGTGTTGTAAGTTGTAAATGAAAAAGTAATAGTGAGCAAACCTGGTTCTGCACAATGCCAATTAATCAATCAGGATCTTGTGAACAAGCTGAGTACTCTGTAACCTTGATCGAAATTGGCACAGTTAGATTGTTATTGGATCATGGCAAAGTTAGTTATAAAGGGAGTTCCGAAGCCCAGCCCTCTCTATGAATATAACATTAATTAGAGTGAGCGAACTCTTCGGTAATAATCATTGAGTGGGTTCACACCTGATGCAATTTAAAGAAATTGATCGGAACAGTTAGAATATAGAAATTCGATATTAATACAAGTTAAAACCTTCAAATCAAGTTAGGGACAACCAACAAATCTAAATGGAAATTAAGCGATTAGAAGACGTGGGTCCTATCGGATGAAATGTCGTAAAGTCAAGATGAACTACTGCAAAAACATTTGCCAAGAATAATTTCATTAATCAAGACTATGTCTGCGTTTAGGCGGATTAACTTCGTAAATTTTATTCTCAGTCTCACTTAAACTGTAGGAAATTTAAACTCCAAGTGATGTAAGCCTCTTCGGTATTAATCGTCGAGTTGATTCACACTTGATGTAATTTAAGGAAATTGATCGAAACGGTAAAAATACACAAATCTAAATATCACAAGATCGATATCAACACAAGTCAAAACCTTCAAATGGAATTGAGAACAATCAACAAACCAAGAAGGAAGTTACACGGCCTCTATGGTATAAGATGAACTACTGCGAAAGCATTTGTCAAGAATGATTTCATTAATCAAGACTACGTCTTGCGTTAAGGCGGATTAACTTCCTAATTTTTTCCTCGCTTAACTATACTGCAGGAAATTTAAACTCTGAGTGATATAAGAATTTCTCTGATGAAATTTGACATTAAAAAATTATGGTATGGATGTTTGATTTGTGATTGCGGGTCTAAGTTCCATGCTGAGCGAGATTAGTTTATTGGTGAAGCAATGACAAAGCACGTACAGTCAGGATCTGACCTAAAAATGAAGACAAACGAATGTTATATAAGTTGTGGAAATTTGTTCCCTGGATTACATAGCAAATTGCAGATACTAAAAAGGGTCTTTGAGAATCGCAATGGTAAGTTTCATGAGAATTTTATCAATACAACAACATGATAAAGGTGATAAGCCAAGTGCCCAAACCTGATTCCACAAAGGTTCCTATAATAATTCAGACCTATATTGGACATGGTCATTTGAAAAAAATAAAATAATAAACGTGAGCCGGAAAAAGTGTCATTCTTGCATAATGAATGCAGAAATTGAAATTTTACTACTTTTAAGTGTGGGAAGCCACGAGGTTGGAAATTTGCATAAATATTTTCACGTTAGAACTATATAGTTTTTGGAGATCATGAAGGTAAACGGTGATATATTAATTTAAATGAACGATAAAGTACAACGGTGAATTTAAAGTAGCCAAAAGGGCCAAGGGACCAGTTCTCAATAACACAGTTAGTGGACTTCCTGGGGTCTAAGACATTGATTTTTAAGATATGATATGCTATAAGTTTAGTAGTGGCTGTTTTAGAAAAATAACTAAGACATTAAGTATAGTAGAAACTCGATTATCCACACTTTGATTCATAAAGCTGAATCAGTTAATGTAAAGACTTGACTTAATCTATCTAAAATCAGTTTGTTGTCAATGTTAGAATCAGAATCTGATTTTGTGCAATAATCAAAATAATTGGATTCTTGAAAATCCATTTAACTTTGAATGCACCTAATGACTATTTGACGTACCGTATTTCTTCAAATAAATCTTGCAGATTCCAAATCGTAAGTCAAATTAACATTGTAAAACATTATGACTTAAATAAAGTCAAAATAACTAGTTTAACAACTAGAAGTGAGGGGTGTGGGTACTATTCGAAGAAATATGGTGTAGGATATATCAGAGTCCCCAAATTTCTGAACAAAAATGTTCATTTTACAGTCGACCCCTTTTATATCTTTGGCTTATTCTTCCTATCCATGCATATGGCGCTGAAGAATGGTCATGACATCTTAAAAACAAGCAAACAAAAAAGCCGACTTACTGGACCAGCAGCAGAACCAAAATCTGCATGATTTGTATAGCAACAATTAGCAATTAAAATTTAGCCTTCAGGTTGTGGTAATACACCACAAACACCATTGTAACAAAACGCTTAGAATCAAAAAAATCAGTTTGTTATAACAAGTTTTTATTATAATAAATTTTTTAACATGGAACCCTATGGAGATATACCAATTGATGATTTTAAATCGCTTCTGTGTAGCTAGATTTTCGTTATAACCGTGTTCATTATAGAGGGGTTCAACTACCGTATACGTCATAATTTAAAAGAACACAATAAGTAATTATTTTATACAAAAAAATTATACAATTCAACCACTTTTGCCATCCAAAACTTGAATTCAAAGACTTAGAGTGGAGCAAACCCGGCCATCTTGTTTCCTAAAACAAACCTCAACTGCTGCGTCACTCTAAAAACTTCCCATTCCATTTTTTACGAAACTGGAAATTGGTGGTTATTTCCTGAGCAAATATAAAACAAATTACACCGAGAATGAAATTTTGCAGATTATGAAAAAAAAATTCTTAGAAAATATTCCATCACTTTTCTGGCGAATCCATTAGATGAGGGTAGTCGGGTTTTTTATACTTTTTTTATAATAACATTTTTTCTAACTCTTAATTCGCTGTAGGCAAAACCAGTTAGTAAAAGGGTTACTCCCTCCATCTTTACTTTCCTCCCTCTTTATCTTTTCTCTTCTGTCTATCTGTTGGCAAGGTATGGCGGTTAAGTAGGTCAAGGCTGACGAAACCACGACTTGATAGCTGCAACTTTCTCCTGTCTCACTGCTTAGGTGAGTTTTCCTTATTTTTTTCTCTCAGAGTCAAATAGAATGGAAAATAGAGTGAAATAAGACGTAATAAATTAAATTTGTTGCTTCCTAACTCAATGTTTATCGTTGATTTGTTGAGTTTTTGTTTTTCGATTTTTTATTTGGAGAAAAAGGTTTGAAGTAACTCGAGGGTAAATGTTGGATGAAGGTTTTGTGGGATTTTTTTGGTTTATTGTGGCAGTTTTCTACTTGCCCCGCCATGATGTTTCCCTGGTGTCGAAATGTGTAGTAAAAAAATGCTGAGAAGAAAAAAGTTGTTTTTCGCTTTTGGGGATTTTTAATTCGAAACACGGATTTGGAGTTATATAAGAATGAGAAATGCGTTATAAGTACGTTAAAATTGGTGTTGTCATTGGTGGTGGTGAAATTAATTGGTAGGTTTGGTGCGTTGGAAGGATTTATTTGAATACAGTTAAGCGTGGGGTAAGTATTAGATGGGTTTCTCGATATGGAAAGTATTCGATGCTGTAGATAGTTATCGAAAAGTATTCGGAGAGAAACAAAAGGAGGATTAGTGGAATTATTTCTCACATTTCTAGAAATTTGTGTGATTTTATTAAATGTTTATAAAGGTTATAATTTTGTTTTTCGAACATCGTTATAACGAACTTTGAAGAGACCGTCAAAATATGTTTGCAATATCGAGAGTTCGTATTATCCGAAGTAGCGAACAAATTTGTTGTTTAGGAACACTTATTTTTATTGAAATCTAAGGTTCACTTTGAGTGCCAAATACAATATATAGAAATATTAAAACAACTTAACAATTTAATGGCGAATAAAGCCATTAAACTTGCCATTTTCAACCGGAAATTGGTCTTAAAGCGAGAGAAATGCGACTTTCGGCAAATGAAACGCTCGCAATACTGAATAATTTATAAGCGAATTCATTGCAAGTGAGTTCGTAATAACGAGGTTCGACCTATATCTCAATTTAAAAAAAAAAACCATCTTAATACAGAATAAAGACAATAATTAATTCACAAAGTGTGAATGACAACAGCATAATTCGTACCACAACATACAATGTATCCATAAACACATTGAAAAAGAAACAAAAAACATTTACATAATTTAAAATAAAATAAAAACAAAAGTTGGTCAATACCGAGCTAGACCAGGACCAGACATGAAATCTGAGAATAGCGCTGTGACGTAATAAATCCTCATATTTAGCTGTTATTTAGCACCGAATGACGTAACCGTTGTGAGCCGGTGATTTGTAGTATGGGTTGTTTGGAAATGCGGGCAATGCAAACAGGTGTGGTTACTGGTAAGATGTTTTTGAGTGGGTCATGATCATTGGGCCAGTGAGGCAGTGTGCCACCTGCATTCACGAGGAAGAAAGAAAAGAATAGGCGGGGATGTTGTTCATTAGCTGCGGGCTTGTAATGACAAAGATGGCGGAGAAGAAAGTGAAAATGAGGGCGGTTGAGTTGAGGTCGTTGATTTTTTCAGGCTTTGTAGTTGCTT
Source organism: Stenotaenia linearis (assembly GCA_034700445.1). Classification (NCBI taxonomy): domain Eukaryota; kingdom Metazoa; phylum Arthropoda; class Chilopoda; order Geophilomorpha; family Geophilidae; genus Stenotaenia; species Stenotaenia linearis. Next base: position 11,950 of record JAQIXT010002104.1, read on the forward strand.
TTCCTTTTAGGATATTTGAAAAAAGTGGAATAAAAACTGGTTTCGCTGATTCGAAAGTGAAATTGGAGCGGTGTGTCAAGGTGTGAATGGAAAAAAAGGAAAATGCGATCGAGTTTGAACGGTGAATGAAGTCAGGAGTGACAAGGTTGGATGGAGATTGCGCAAATAAATGTCAAAGGTGAGAATTACGTGGAGTAAATATTTGGTAATCAATTTTTGATTTGTATTCATGATAGGGTGAAAAGATGTAC
>JAQIXT010002105.1:0-12196 GCA_034700445.1 Stenotaenia linearis
ACATTTTCACTGTTTTTCTCCACTTCAATTACTTTTTTCAATTTTTCGTAAAAGTTTTTTCATTTTCCACTGTTCCTTTCAATTCCCACTACATTTCCTATTCCCCATAAACCACACTTACAATCCCATCATTCAATTTCAGTGTGACGGTAAAGAATGCATGGCCCTTATAAACACAACAATCACCACATCAACAATAGCAAAAAACTTCGCTAACAAACTCAGGTAAAACCCAAACCACACAATCCCAATACTCCCCCCTTACCAAAAAAAAAACTAACCACATCTCACTCACAGCCCCCAAGAAAACCAAAGACGTCAAACGGACCGCAACCTCCACACAGCAAGACTAAGCTTCGGGTCCACGTCCACTTCCTTCCCATTCCGAATCGGTAAAAAAATTTTTTTTTTTAAATCAAAAAAAAAAAAATCAAAAAAAAAAAAAATTTTAAATAAAAAAAATTTTTTTTTTAAAAATTTATTCAAAATTCAAAATTCAAATAGAATTGAAAAAAAAAACTTATTTTCGGAAAATTTTTTTTTTCTTAAAATTCAAAATTCAAAATTAAATTATTTTTTTAGTTGATTCCGAGTACAATCTCTGCCTCGGACTCGATTTCCTCCGCAAAATGGACGCCATTTTAAATTTCAACGAAAATTCCCTCATCATAAACAACGACAAAATCCCATTTAAAAGCGCTAAAGAAATCCTTTTGTCGACTCTGTAAACAGAAATTCGATATGTGTGCGATATTGTACGAACTGATATTAAATCTCGGGTCAAAGGTCGCCCGATCACATGACCCGTTGTACTGATTTTATCAATTGTTCTCTTCCTGTCACTTCGACATGAAAGTCTACATCAAGTTATGGCTCATGATTGTTTTCACTTCTGTTTATTTTCTTGTGCAAATCGCCGCGAGTCACGTGTTCCATTCGTTGACGTTGTTAGTGAGCTCGTACCAGATGCTGTATAATATTTTGAGTTTGTTGGGATATGTTGCATCTATCAAAGTAAGGGAGTTGATAAGTTTTGTTTGTTACGAAAGTTTTTTGAAGTTTTTTTTTTTTTTTAAGGAAAATGTTTTGGTTTTCTTGATATTTTTTTGATTTTTTGATTTTGTTTTGATGTTTTTGTGAGATTTTATGACAGTTTTTGATGTTTTCAAAGTTTTTTTGATGTGTTGTTCAAAATTTTTGATGATATTTGATGTTTTTTTGAAAGTTTTTGATAATATTTGATGTTTTTTGAGAGTTTTTTTTTTAATGTTTTGTGAGATTTTTGATGTGTTTTGCCGTTTTTGATGTTTTTGATGTTTTTGAGATTTTTTAATGTTTTTTTATGTTTTTTTATGTTTTTCTGAGAGGTTTTTTTTATTTTAAATGTTTTTCTAAGATTTTTTAATGTTTTCTTAATTTTTTCAAAAACTTTTTAATTTTTTTTTTAAATTTCAAATTATTTTTGTAGATGTCACGTGAGACAACGTTACGGAACACGTTTGGTTGGGCTCGAATTGAAGTTTTGAGTTTACTGTGCAGTATTTTATTTCTTACGGCGCTCTGTTTCGGAGTTGTTGTTGAATCTTTGCAAACGATAATACATATGGGTCATCACGATACGATGCGTCAGCCGATTGTTATTTTGGGCATAGGATTGGTGGGAATTCTGCTCAATTTGCTGTGTTTTATACTTCTTGGAGGGTACACGCATGCGCAAGGATGTTTCTTGCACGTGCAGGGGAACGAGGTTGAAGTTACGGTTGTGTTGACGGACGATGCGAGGAGGAAAACGTCGGAAAAAGGTAAAATTTTGCGATTTTTTAAGATTTAAATAATAAAAACGTTAGAAACCTTGATTTTTGCGATAAAAACGTTAAAAAACCCAACTTTAGCGATAAAAACGTGAGAAAACTTGATTTTTGCGATAAAAACGTCAAACAAACTTGACTTTTGCGATAAAAACGTAAGAAAACGCACTTTTTGCGATAAAAACTTCAAAAAACACAACTTTTAACCCAAAACACCAAACTTTAAAACCACACACACAAAACTTACACCAAAACCAACAACTCCCAACCACAACATCACCCCAAACCCCAAATTTCACAAAACCTCACACAACTTCAACCCCAACTTCTCACCTTAGACGAAGTGACCGACTTCTACATCCGCGACTTCCTCCGCGACGTCTCCGTCTGCATCGTCGTCGTCATCTGCAGCTGCACAGTCTACTTCTTCGACGACCCCTTAGTACTTTTAGCAGACCCCCTACTCAGCGTCATCGCCGTCGTCGTCCTTCTCGGCTCCAGCTTCCCCTTCGGTAATTTCCATAACTTTCAAACGCACATCACGTGACAAATGACGTCATTCCACATCCTTTTATCGCAGTAAAACAGTCGAGTTTGATTCTAATGCAAACAGTCCCGGACAACATGGACGTCGATTCGCTCAAAAAACGATTTATTACAAAAGTATTACAAAAATAATAAAAAATATAATTTATTATAATCTATTTTTAATTTATTTAGTTTCCGGCGATTAAAAACATGCACGAAGTTCATGTTTGGCGATTGACACGTGACAAGATTATCGCCACTGCGCATGTCGTCTGCGACGCTCCGGAGGATTTTCGGAATTTGATGACGTCGATCGATGAATTTTTCCGGAAAGAAGGAATTTCTCTCGTTACGATACAGCCTGAATTCATTCACGTGATTAAATTATTAAATTGTTGAATTATGACGTCATAATTTGTTTTTGTTGATTTTTACTTTTTTTTTTAGTTGTTGAGCGGTTCGGTTCATACTTCGTGCACTTTGGGTTGTAGGAATAAGGAATTTAAGTGTCAAGCGCAGCAATGTTGTCCGATTGAGTACCGGAAAGCTGAAGATGACGATTTTTTACCAGTTGTAGATACCTAATTTTGAATAAAAAAGTTTATAAATAAAATTTAAATATTTCTATATTTTTAACACTAAAATTTGTTATAAAAACAAATTTTAAGGCTAGAATTGATTAAAACTCACATTAAATCATCGTTTTTTCCATTTTCCATGATTTACGAGCCGCCATTTTCACCAAGTCGCCATCTGGTACCAAAACTCAACAATTCCATTAAAATTCAAAATGACGTCACACAACATCAGTTTCAATGCGAAGCGGACATTTCTACCTTCACTACAACAAAAAGCACACTCAAAAGCCTCACTTTCCTACAAACAAACAAAAAAAACCCAATAAATCTCAAAACTCACCAAAATCACTCAACCCTCAACTTCCCACTCACCTCGACGACCTCGCCGCCATTTGCAATCCACACCACCTGGCACGGCCAACCGACCACCCATTCATCAAAAATCTTAAAATGACGTCACAAAAAATCCCGCTTCCATTCAAACCCTCACAAACCGCCCGCATTCCCCCAAACCACCTGCCATTCGCCAATAACACAAAGACATAGTCAATAAACCTTATCCGTATTTATTTAGTGTACACTTAGTACAAAGATGAGACATAAAAAAAAATTAAATATATGACAATATGTTAGTCGATTGCATCTAATGGAATGAACATTGAAACATTTTGACGAGTAATGTTTAGGTCGTTTAAATGATGATGAGAAACGGAGGAACAAGATTCGATTTAAGCCTAAGCTGTCACGGGTTCGGGCTGTTCTTCAGCTTCCTCACCGACTTTAATTTCCTCAGCTGTTTTTAGCTTCTTTTGAGGAGTGGCTTCGTCTTCCTTTCCGCCATTTTCATCTTCATTCGCACGTTTAAGGTCGTTTTTCGCCTCAACTTCGACGTCATCTTTGAATAATTTGAAAAAAATAGAAAAAAATTTGAAATTTCGCTCATAAAATCAAAATTTCGTCATAAAAACCTGTTTTTTTCTCGGTTTCATCACCCGCTGATTTTTCCTCGTCTTTTTCGACCTTCTCCTCCTCCTTCGAGCTCTAAATTCGACGAAATAAACAAAAAAATTCAATTTTTTAACATTTCAACCGAAATTCACAAATTTTTTAACTTTTTTCCGAAAAAAGTTCTTTTTTAATAAATTCGATGAAAAAAACCAAATAAAATGGGATTTTTCCCCATTTTTCAACCGAAATTCACAAATTTTTCAATTTTTTCACACAAAAAAAAAAAAAAAAATTTATCAAATCCAAACCTCGTTCTTTTCTTCCTTTCCCACGTCTTCTTTAACGACCTCCTTCACTTCTTTCACCTCGTTCTGCTCGTCGGTGTCTTGAACAGGGGACGATTCGGTGTCCGCGTTGCTGTAACAAAAGAAAAGCCGATTCCAATATGTCGCCCTTTTTCACTCTCCCATGTGTCTCGCATTTTCCCGCCAATTTTCGTTTAAACCTCGTCAATTTTTACCTCGCTTGGTTCCTGGTTACTGGCATGGTGAATTTGTGGTGAAATGAAGCAAAAACCGGACGAATATCCAGCAAAACGAACGAGTCGAAATTCGCAATGGAAATTTCCCGCCTAACACAGTGTGTGCAGAGAAAGCAACTCGTCGCCACCAAGTGGCGGTTTTCTCAATCAGATTTCAAAAAAAAAAAATTTCTTGAATAGAAATGGCGGCCGAAACAGGTGAGTGAGTTAGTTAAAAAATTATTTTTTGGGTTTTAATGGTGTTTTTTTCCAGTTTCGCGGCCGAAGTTGGTTGATTTTAAATGGCGCGTTGATAACAAAATGGCGTCGAATTGTGCGGGCGACGGAAATTTGACTTGTTTGATGCAACTCACGGTTGTTTTTTGAAAAAAAGTCGTTAAATATTCATGAATTATATTTTTTTATTTTTTTATATTTTTTTTTGGATTTTAGGTTGAAGAAACGCCGGATGTTAGTACAGTGACCGTTGAATTGACGAAGGAAAAAGTTGATTTGTTGTTGGACGGCGTTAACAAAATACGAGACCAGTTGGTCGCGTTGAGCTCGAAATGATCGAAAAACGATTATAAATAACCATTTATTTACTTAAAATTATAAATAATCATTACATAATTGTACACAAATTGTAAAATATTAAAATAATTAAAAATTTATTTAAAAAATTCATTTTTTTATCAATTTTTTCCGTACAAACAAAAACTGTATAATTTCTGAACGGCTTTTTCGTCGTTTACGTCGATGCCCAGTTGTGAAATAGTGTTTTCATGACTCGACATTTCATTCGTTAACGTTGTTAGAGGAATTCGTGGCACTCGAATATCGTAATAAACAACAACACGATTAGATAACGTGGCGAAAACCAAACAAGGCGCGTTCCCAGACTCGAATGAAGCACTAAATTTGCCTAAAATAAACAAATTATTGAATTACAGCTGTAAAAACAAACTGATTTAACTTTTACCGGCCCTGAAAGACGATATGCTGTCATCTAAATGGAATAACAACACGTTTTTCTCGTAATCGACGATATACGTGTGTCCGTCCCACGAAGAAACGACAACTTCTTCACGTCCGTCGTTCTAGAATTTAAAAAAAAAAAATTTATAATCGTAAAATTGTTAAAAAATTGATTTTCTTACTGTGACGTCGAGTTTTGATAGTGAAAATAGTTGGTGATCTAAAGTTAAGCACCAAACTGGATCACCGGTTGCGCAATCGACTAACATTAAAACGCCTGTTGGAATTTTTTTTTTTGGAATTGAAAAGTGGGTTTATGGCTTTTTTTTTTTTTTTTTTTTTTTACCGTCTAAAGTTGCCACTGCGAAGTGTGATTTTCCCGATATGCATTGCACGTCGCCTAGAACTTCTGTGGTCATGTTTGAGTTTGCACGGAGTTTACTGGATAAAACTGATTGGTACTCTAGAGGCATTTCGGTCATTAATTCCCTGGAAAAAAATAAAAATTAAATTAAGTTTTTAATCTTTGAATTTTTTTAAGAGGAGGGGGTTTTTTGAGTGATTTATTTGGATTTGGGTTTTTAAAATTTTTGTTTTTTTCTACTTTTTGATTGTTATCATCTTTATCCTAGTTTTTTTATTCTTTAATTATATTTTTTATCTCATTTCGACTAGAAAAAAATTAAATTCCCACAGTTTTGAATATTTTTTTGACTTTATCCTCCAATTTCACAATTTTTTTTAATACAAATTTTGATATTTTTTAAAACTTTTTTCTCCAATTTCTTCTACAATTATGACCTTTTCCTCCAATTTCATACGATTTCTTCACTTTTCCCCCAATTTTGATTTTTTTTAAAAACATATTTAAATTAATTTTTCAATTTTTTTTTTTACTTCGTTTGACAACTCTTCTCAACCACCGACGTATCACAATCAAGCTGAACATACATAGCACCGGGTTGTGCCACCAAAAGACAACTTTTCCCATTCGGCTTCGTATGCAAACTCACAGACCCAATCTAAATTCAAAAAACAAAAAAAATCAACAAAAAAAACCGCAAAATAACTCAAAAACCAACCTGATTCGCCAACTCCCACTTATTCAACGCCACCAAAGTATCTCCGCAACTTCCTTCTGAATTCTCAAATCAAAAACAAATCAATAACAAAAAAAATTCAAAAAATCACATGACACCTACAGACGGAAGATGAGTCCACCGATACGACCTCACAACTCGATCCGTCAACCCAATAACCAACTCCAAATTCCCATCACCATCTACAAAAACAAAAAACTCAAAAAATCACCTCAAAATTCAAAAATTAAAATTTTTCAAATTTCAAACCGATATCAGCCAAAAGCACCATTTTTGCCGAAGATGGCAGCTGCTGCATGTGTTTTAAGTGCATTTTCTTATCATTTTCTTCATATTTATTAAGAAAAACGTCGAAAATATGACAAAATCCTTCACCGCTGACCACAACCAACGAATTCTGTGTATAAAAAAACCAAATTTATTTACCCAACTATTTTTATTTTGTTTATTTAATCGAAAACGACCTTTTTCGAGTTAGTAATATCGCCGACGACTATCGACGTGATCTGTGCGTGAAAAAAAATTAAAACAAAACAATTACTCGATTGTATTTATAAATAAAAAGCCAAATGTACCATGCCTAATCCGTTGGCTGCGATCCAAGGTTTAATATTGAAGCATTCTTTGAATATAAACAAATCTCCATAGACTGTGCCTACAGCTAATTCGTTTCTCTAAACAAATGGAAAATAAAAAATTAGCTGAATTGGCTCGAATTTGATTACAAACCTCGTCGTTATCCACGTCGCCCAGTTGAACTGCATCTTTCATTACATTTCCATGGATTTCGAACTCAATTTTGTTGACAAACGAAGTCGCTCGCTGCATTTTCCACGAGTGTGTTGTAATCTTATCACTTAAGTCACGTTATTTTATGTTTTTTTCCTTTAAAAAAATTGATTTTTTATTTTGGTTTACTTATTTCAACTTAATTTAGTAGTTTTTCATCGATTCAGAAACCAAAATCAATTTTATTAATTAAAAACTGGAAAAACATCAAATGGAGTCGGTCGGGCGTTAGATAAAAATGGCGATTTAAGACAAATTTCGTGTTTATTCGACCAAAAAATTTTATTATTCTATTTATTTCTTCAAATATAAAAAAACCAAACACCAAACTCGATTTCGTCAACAACCGAATTTTAATTTCAAAATTTCAAACCACTGAAAATCGATCTGCCGTTAGAAATTCAACCAACTACCACCTCCCTCCATCTCCCGCCAGAACCTCTCACTAAACGGAGAATCTACAAGTGTCAAGGACATAAACAACGAGGAAAAACGGCCATCTTTATATAACAACTGAGCCCCAGTTGATCTTAATTTAAAATCCCCATTCGTTTACAATAAAAACTCCACTTTCATTGTGTTTCGCTCTCCCGCGAGCGGCGCCCTACTTTTGGCGCTATCTCAGCATCCATCCCGTTACCTAGCGACCGGATCTCATGTGGTCACGGCGCATTCTTTTTCCATATTTGCTCGCTGTGAACAGTGAACCGCCGGAGGACGGGTCCTTCCGCGCCCCCCGGGCACCCAGGACAGCGAAAATCCCCCAAAAGCCGAAAAACTGGAAACCGTGAGTAAAAACACGCCGTCAAAACTCCTCCGATCGACTCGCATCGATCAATCCGAGCCGGGTGCGTCATCAAATGACGTCATCGCGCTCGATGATGAATGAAACGAGTGTTTATTGGTCGATGCTTTATGAATGATGATGCGCCCGCCTCAGGGGCCCCTCGGGGCCCCTCGTCGATTGATCTGGGGGTGGAGGCACCCCCTGACACCCCTGTTGCTTACTATCCTGTCTAAATATAGACCGGAACCCGATGTAATGGGACGAAATTGAAGTTTTTCGCGACACTTGTCGAGTGTTTATGCGTTTATTGATTGATTGATGACTTCACCGGAAGTTACTTTAGTCCGGCCATGTGCCAGGGAATTTTGGCAGTCGGCCATGAAAAGTTAAACTCCCCAACGCCGAGCCAATGTGGGCGCCCAGGTGTCATGTTGCCGAGGCCTTGAAGATGCGCGTCTGTTACAGATTTGAGAAGAGGCTGCTGCCATCATGTCCATCTTCATCGACGAAACTGACCCGACGGATGAAGAGGAGGCACCGTTCGAACCCAGGAATGTCGTCGTCCAAGCGGGGCAGAAGATCGCCGATTTTTACGACATGTTGCAGGAGTTAGGACGGTAAAAAAACCGTTTTGTAACACATTTCTTCACATTTTGAAACTTCGTTGTTTTGTTTTTACTCTTGGTGGGGGAAGGGGGGTTTACTAGAGGATTGTGGGACGTTAGGGTTTGTTGTTTGTGGGTTTTCAGTTAAAAGTAATGTTGAAATATAGTTATTTTCTTGTTTATTGTTTGTTATTGTGATTTAAGGTGGTATGGTAGCCGCCATTTTGGATTTTTTAATATAAGGTTTCCATAGAAACGAAATATTTTGATTAATATTTGTTTATACTAATTAATTATAACCGTTGTGGTCAATTTCCACTAATTATATGAATGTTTATCCGTTGGCCAAAATTAATGAATGAGCGTTTATTTCTTACGGGTTACCATGGTAACCACATAATTTAGAAATAACTAGTAACACTAGTTACCCGTGGAAATCCATGGTCAGAATTTATAAAATTTCCCAAAAAAACACAAAAAACGAACACGCGAACACTCACCGATTTATCTCCAGTCGTCCGCCATTTTCTTCGATAAACATCGATTACCGATGAACTACTGCGCGTGCGCGTCCATTTCTTAGGCTTTGCATCTGAAACAATATATAATTTATTATTTTATGTTTATTTGTTGATATTTTGGTTTTATATTTGAATTTCTGCGCTTTGCTGAAAAAGAGTTATGTCCGTGTACTCTCTTGACTTTTAAGAGTTGGTGTTATTCTTGGACGAATAAATCCAACCTTGGCAAGTTGCTGCTTAAAGTGGTTTTAAGACTCGAAAAGTAAAAAAAAATGTCACTTTGGCTTTAAACTTGAAATTTAGGCCTAAATGTTTATTGTACACAAGTTTAGAAATGGCCTTTTGTTTTATTTTTATCCATTTTACTATTCCTTTAATTTTTTTTTTCCTTAATTTTTTTTTTTTTTTTTTTTTTTTAAAGAGGTAAATTCGGTACCGTGTACCGGTGCAAAGAGAAGAAAAGTGGACGGACGTTTGCGGCGAAGAATATCAGTACCCCGAGAGCCGAAGATCGAAAGGATGTCGAAAGGGAGGTGGAGATCATGCAATGTCTGCAGCATCCACGTCTGTTGCAGTTGTACGATGCGTTTGATGCTGGGAAAAACGAGATGATTCTTATTTTGGAACTGTAAGTTAGGACTACGTTGAAAAAAAATTTTAGGCCTAATTCGCATAGGTTAACATGGGGTTTTTGGATTTTTTTGTAATTTTTTGTACTTTTGACAGTTTTAAGCCTTATTCCCATAGGTTGACATTGGATTTTTGGATTTTTTTTTTTTTTTTTTTGGAATTTTAAAAATATGATGAAATGACAATTATGTAGGCCTAATTAACATGGGATTTTTTTTTTCTGTTTACTTGTTAAATTGAAGAATTAATGAGATGACAAGAATAAGCCTAATTCCCATAGGTTAACATTAGATTTTTTTGATTTATTGGAAAATTAAGCCTAATTTTCGACTTTTTCCTATTTTTAACATTAATTTTTTTTTAAAAAGTGGAAATGATAATTTTATGCCTAATTCCCATAGCTTACTATCAAATTTTGAATTTGTTTCTATTTTAGGCCTAATTCCCATAGCTTACCATTAAATTTTGAATTTTCTTTTCAATTTTAGGCCTAATTCCCATAGGTTAATTCCCATTGGGTTCTGATGTCTGTGTGTGCTTTAACGCATAGTATAGAGAAAATAGCATTTTTACACGTAATTGGCATCTGTTAACATGTTTTTTTCCAACTTGAACTTGGCGAGAAGGAAAAAAATTATTCCAAGCTTACTTTCAGTGCTTTCCGTAGGTTCACAAAGAGTTCTGCTATTTCTGTGTTTTTAATCAGTTTTTGCTTTTTTTCATTCAAAAATAGCAAAAATAGCATCTTAGGCCTATTTTCATATGTTTTTAATGTCGGTTTCTCACAAACAGAAAAAAAAATACAAAATTCAAAACTTTTAGGCCTAAATTCAATAAATTAACAAAAAAAAAATTGTCATTTTGGAATTTTTATTTCAAAAAATTACATAAACTTCAATATAAATGGATTTTAGGCCTAATTTTTGAAAATTTCCCACAATTCAACACAACTTTTCCCACATTTCCAACTTTTTAATCAGGTTCAGAATTTTGTTCACCAAAAATAGCAACTTAGGCCTAATTTCCATGTGTTTTCAACGTGTTTTCAATACAAAACACTTTAACCCTAACTCCCACAGCTTAACACACAACTTCCAACTTCCAACCACATTTTCACTCATTTTTACACTTTTTTCACACAATACCTTTATTTCCCACAGGATCGAAGGTGGCGAGCTCTTCGACCGCGTAATCGACGAGGATTTCGTCCTGACTGAACGAGTCAGCTCCATTTTCATCCGACAAATCTGTGAGGGCGTCGAATTCATGCACTCACAAAACGTCCTCCACCTCGACATGAAAGTAAAAAAAATTTTTAAAAAAAAAATTCAATTTCACACAAACTCGACTTACCGAATCACATAACCAATAAACTAATAAATTATAGTGATGTTCGATACTAAATAAGTATCGGAGTATCGAGTATTTTTCCGATAACTTTTGCCTAGTATTCAATTACTTTGCGATTTTTCGATTTTTCATGTGTTGTTACATGATTTAAACACTTGCCTTCATTAAATTGCAAGTATTATCACTTTCCTGAAAAGAATCTTGCATTTAGGACATTTTGCTAAAGTTTTTTCCTTGTTCTCTTCGAAAAAATTTCACACAATGCAGTTTTCCTCAGAAATTTTGTGAGCAAAATGTCCCGAAAATTTCTAATCCAAGGGGGCCGACATTCGGTGAAATCCCGTACAGGCTGGGATTTCAGATTTCAAATCCTCTGAAATCCCCTGAAATCCATGAAATCCTATGAAATCCTTATGAAATCCTATGAAATCCTTATGAAATCCTATGAAATCCTTATGAAATCCAATAAATTCTTGAAATTTATTGATTTGCACATGGTTTCCAGTTATCAACTTCCAGTTTCCGGTTTCTCTAAGCCCCAGCCACTTCCGTTGAAATCCTCCCAAATCCTCTGAAATCCTGTTGAAATCCACAGAAATTCAAAATTTTAGACCTGGATTTCAGGATTTCGAAATCTCGTACACATTTTTACCGAATGTCGTCCCCATTCTAATCACATGCCAAAATTATACAGTCTGGCCACCGAAAGAATGAAACGCAACAGTCACGTGCCTACGCCTTAAATGTACCTAATCGATTAAAATACGGGTTATTGGAGTAGTGTTGTACTAATAGTAGTCTATTAATTGTTTACAACACATCACTTGTCTCAATCATCCGTATTTTTAACCGATTAGGGACATTTAAGGCGTAGTCGCGTGTCTGTTGCGTTTCGTTCTTTCGGCGGCCAGATAGTACACACAAACATTCCTAGAATTCAATACAGGTCGAACCTCGTTATTATGAACTCGCTTTATTTGCGAATTCCTCGTTTTAACGAATTTTTTTTAAAGTTTGGTTGGATTCCTATCCATTCATTCAATGTTAAAAAATT
>JAQIXT010002106.1:0-12193 GCA_034700445.1 Stenotaenia linearis
GTAAATTTATTGTTATTGTGACAGGTCGCGTATGGCCTTTGTAGCCGCTTGTGACCTTAAGCAGTATTTCTTCCTTCTTTCCTTGTCATTGGAGACTGAACATACCGCGCCACCGAAAATGTCCGAAATTTTATTTAAAATGCCAAAAGAATGCATCCAATCGCGTCCTAACAGTTGACCACGGTCACCGTCAACCACGGTGAGTGAAAGGCGATGAATCATGTTGCGGAAGCACATCCGAAACGGTGGCAGGTCACGTATGGCCTTTGTAGCTGCTTGTGACCTTAAGCAGTATTTCTTCTTCTTCTTCGCCTCCGCAGTTAAAACATTGTAGTTCCGTGTTTGGGGTTGGACATTCAATCGTCCTGTGTTGTCTGCTACATTTTGGGCATCTCGCCGGCATGCCCGCATAGGTTATGTATCCTGTTTTACCATCGATCTCACTCGATTCCGGTAGTTCTTCTTGGACGTCCATTAAGAATACTAGAGGTCCAGTGCGTATGGGGGTCCCCTTGAGTACGTCATATTTTGAATCCTTAATTTGTCCGTAAGCCTATAGAACTTTGCCAATTTCTTCGGTGGTAAAGCAAGGTAAAAGTCCTCGAACGTATATCCAACGCAATTTTGTTGGCATTGAAGTATATTCATGAGATAGACTGCAGGCATGCGTGTGTTTATACCGATTCACTTAGTGTGTTGCAGTGTATAAGTTCGTTGCAGCAAGGCGTCCATCCAATTGCTGTGTGGTCTTTGGACATTATAAATGATTTTGCTGATCTTGCGTCTGTTTTTAGGTTCCTTAAACTTTCTGGTTTTTTTTTATCGTATTTGAGTGTTTGGGGGTGTGGTTATGTGAGTGTGTGAATGTGCTTCTTGAGTTGTCTTTGCTGGGTTGTCTGTTTCATTTGTATTTTGTTAGACTTTTGGCATTGTTAGCAATTTGCTGATTTGTACTTCTTACTGATTTTGCGGCAGGTCACGTACGGCCTTTGTAGCCGCTTGTGACCTTAAGCAGTATTTCTTCTTTTTTTCTTTTTGTTTTGTTGTTTATTTTTTTCTTTTTGGTATATTTTCTTGAACAACTTTGATGGAATTGCCATCACTAATTTTATTATATTTTATTTCATTGGTGGAATTCTCATCACCGATTTCACAATTTTCTGTTTCTTTTGTGGAATTCTCATCACCAATTTCACAATTTTCTGTTTCTTTGGTGGAGTTATCTTTGTCAAACGCAACATTCGCTGTTGCTTCAGTGGAATTAAATTCATCACCATCTACTCCGTATAAAACAGCAGCAGGTGCATTCAACCATTTAGTGAGCAACATTTTATACAAGAAATGGCGATGTTTGTCATGTTTAGCATTATTGATACAGCCTAATCTTTCATCAATTTTACCCCAGAAACATTCTGGTCTTCTGTATTGTCTAAAAATAGCATTGTCTGTGCTAATGTTTGCATCTGTTTCTTCTGTGATCACTTTTATTATTTCTGCATTACTGAAGTCAGCTGGTACTGAGTATTTGAAACACATTTTGCTGAGATATCCAATGGGAGAAAATTTCTGAAATTTCTGAAACAAAAAAACTTAATGAATTATGTGTAAAAAATTATAAGCAAGAAATAAGAAATAATTTAGGGATTTTATTGGACAGTAATCTAAAATAACTAAAGAAAGTAGATGTGCCTCATTGTGAACAATTCAAGATTCCCAAAAAGTGGCTCACTGTAATCCATGGGATGGGGGTACCCCAAAATGCCCGAAAATACCTCAGATATCAAAATTTTCAAAAAAAAATTAAAACTAAACTAACTAACTTAAAAAGGTCGTCTGCCCTTTTTTACACATGTCGCTTACGTGCGCGCGGTGATTTGCAGAGCCCACAGGGCTGCTGACACCTCATACTAACATGTCCCGTAATTGTAACACCTCAACTTGTCAAACACTAGTGTGGTCCGTGGCATTACAAAGCCTGCAATACTGCGGCATGCCAACATAGTGCGTGTAGCCAAAGTGACCACACACACTGGGAGGCAAATTAGTAAAAATCATTCTTACCCGTACATTACCGTTGTGGACGAAGCCATCTTCTATCCACTCTCGCTGTATTAGCAAAATACGGGAAAGTGCTGTCAACTCCTTTTTTACTTCCTCTAGACCGATGAAACCTTGGAGGTTCTTCACCACCAGTGCCGCCTCTGTCGACAAGCGGCCGAACTATGTACCACGCGTCTTGCAAATATCTCAGGCCTCTTTGAAAAGGAAGCTGCCAGCCTGGCAAAAAGAACATTGTACCCATTGTGAACTCCCTGCACACATTCCACTGTAGACTCCTCCTGCTAACAATCGACGGGACTACTTCAATTACGTCACGTGCATCCTTAATCAGTATTTCTTCTTCTTCTGTCCTCGCCTATTCCTTACAGGCACAAAAAACAACGTGGTCCATACCGGATTTTCACCAGGGCCACTGAATTTTCAAATAGACAGAAATAGATGTAAATTGGAAAGTTAAATGAAAACTGAAAAGAAGCAAATTAATTAGTAATTTAACATTTTTGTTATTAGAATAAAACACTATTGAAAAACAGTTCAGTTGGTAACTGCTTGTGACGTTAAGCAGTATCTTTTCTTTTTCTTCAGTTGGTAAAAATAGTCCAATGTCGCCGCTAGGTGTCAACCGTAGCAGCGTGCTTCCGTCTCCGTGATTATGATTCTCCATCGCTTGTTGACTGTCGGTTGATCTGGGAGTTAGCTTGTTCCGTTTGTGCCGTATTGTTCGTTTTCTTGCGTCGTTTACTTTTGGTCTTAGTTCCTGTCTCAGAGTGCCGGCCGGGGATCCAGTTTTATTGCCATGCTTTTTAACTTGATCATTTACCTTTTTCTGTTCCAGGAATTCGTCAGTTTCTTTAATGACGCCATCAAAGACTTGGTCGGCCGCAACGTCAGATTCTCAGCCGCTAGACAATTGGTTGGGGTGAACAAACTCATCAGGGAACAACCCATCAAGGTTGGACATCGCGATCTGGTCAGTGATGAGTGTTAGCCCATCGATTGCATCGATCGTAACGGACGTCGAAACACGTTGAGCGTCGACGGTATCCATCCCTTCGTGCAGAACAGTCAAACCAGAGTCGAGTCTGGGTCCGCTTGGCACATCAGCGACAGTATTGACGACCACCACATCCTCGGCGACGTTATGATCCTCCATAATGACTTCATTTGCCATTCGTGCGCGTAAACCAAGGGTTAGCGCTCGACATTCTCGGTTGGTCGGCAGGAAGGACAGGTGAAATCTTTCCCACGTACAACAATATTTTCTTTCTGTTTGTTGTGTTCGAATACTCTAATTTTGTATTTGAGCGTTAACCATGCCGAAATATAGGATAAGGAAATGAGAGGTGTATATATGTCGGATCCTAAATCATGACTGACTTTTAATAATGCCAAACATCCAAAAGATAAACAAAACTAATAAGCGCGAGGCAACACAATAATAATATTATACAAAGATATTCTCGCATAAATAATTCTAAATATAACAATGGTCCGAAATATAATTTCAAATACATTGCACTGTTCTTGCAGGTGCGTAGACATTCAGAGGCAAAATGACCAGTACGACCGCACTGACGACATCGACGCTTCGGGCACTCAGCAACAAGATGATCCTGGCTCGAACACACCTTACATAGCTTGACGACGCCATCATACCACACATCTGCTCGATGGCGATCACCGTCGCTAGGGACTTCAAGTCTATAGTCTTCAAGTCTTCAGTTGGTACAGTTGTGTTACTTTCCAAAATATTGGTTGTCTATACAATACAAAAATACCATAGTTATTAATACATTTCTAATATATTGTATAAATTACAATGTCCACTTCTTCTGAGTTGTTCATCACCTGAATTAAACACATAATGAATAATATAGTTGAAATGCAATTCATATAAGCAATACCTCTTCTTCAATCCAAGCAATGGTCCATAATGTTTGATTTTGTAAGCCGAGGTTTTCAATCAATGAATTACCTCTTACTTCACTTGTCTTTATAATAGTTGGATATAATTTTATAATAGTTGGATATAATTTTATAATAGTTGGATATAATTTAAATTCAAAATGTTAGCATATGACTGACTTCCAATAAAATTAATAATTTCCTTTAAAATAATTATTTTATTATTGTACATGTTAAATAAGAACTACTACTAATACTCACATCAAATTGTGCACTTTGATTAAATGAATGCTGAATGATTTCACCTGATTGAAGTTGAAATTTTATTTTAAGTCCCTCACCAGCATGAGGAAGAGGTATTTGAAGCAGTTTTGCTGTCCGTTGAAGCCTTATTTCTGACAAATGTTGTGTCCGTATATTTTCTCTAAGTGTCTTTAAAATACAATGAGCATTATTAATGTTGGAAACCTAAGATGAGCATAAATTTCAAAAATGACAGTAATAATGCTCAAATTTAATTTTAAATGCCATCATCTAACATCAATTTTAATAATCAATGTGATACATACATTTGCAGATCTAGCATGATCTGCAAGGAGGGAGTGATGATAGGCTTTATTTACTGAACATCTTACACACACATTGCTAATTTCACTTGTTGTATTACACACTGGACACATTATTCTGCGGATGTTCGTTTGGCTCTATCCCAGAGCTCACTGATTACAATCAATGCATCTTGTATGTTTCGACCCTTTAAGCCCCCCCAGTTGATTTTTGGAGAGGGTCCTTGTGAGTATTTTCTTCAAACGAATCGAATGCATATCACCATTTTGATTTTGTAATCAACGTTAAGCAGCGTGATCGGACGCCAGTGTGCGCATTCAGTCGGTTGTTCGATTTTTGGCAGAAGCTTTACAACCCCTTTGGTCTGCTTTGGAGTAAGACCACAGTCCTTGCGCCAAAGAGAAGTCAAAAGGGGGGCGAAAAGATGTCGAAAACGCTTATAAAGTTCTGCCGGGAGTCCATCAATCCCCGGGGATTCATCTCGGAGATGGCCGCTTCCACTTCTTCTTGCGTAATTTCTGTGTTGAGCGTTTCGAATTCGTTGTCTGTAATTTCCTTTACGTGGTCAAGGTATTTGTCCCATCTTCCGGTCGTCCCTCTATTTTTCGGAATTTTTCCTTGTAAAAATTCGTAAATTCAGTCATATTTGGTGTTTTTGTTCGTTTTCCCCTCTCTCCTTCCTTCTGTATGATTCTCGTTTGTTTTGTTAACAGTTTCTTGTACGTATTTCTTTTCTTCAACGTACACGGCTGCCAGGGCGTTCTGCAGTTTGGTCGTCTGTATGTGTGCTAATTCTTCTTTTAATTCTGTCGTTTTTTCTTTTTTCAGTATTCGGTTCTTTTTTCGCATTCGTCAATTCTTGGTAAACTATTTTGACTCTCTTTTGTCCTTCGCACGTTTTATCGCCCTCTTTCTGAAAATTTATTCTGTTGTTGATGCCTTTGGCGTTTACTACTTGGAGGTTTATAGACTTTACCACCTTGATTTTTTTTTGAAACCTCCACTTGGCTTATTATATCCACTTTTTGGTGTATAATTCCTGCGTCCATGATTTTCCTATTGACTAATTTTATGCATTCCATGCATAACTTTTCCCAGGTGGTAATGGTAAGACATTGTGTTGCTGTATTGTTAAATGTAAGCAAACAATAAAGTCAGCCTTTTTATACCCAAGATTAATTAGATTAGTCAATGATTGGTCAAAATCCAAAATCAGCCAATAAATGATGGTTCCACATACGTAGCCCCTCCCTTACAGACCCCTATCTTCAACTTCCTCCCTCTTCTGGCAACTTTATTCCAAAAAATAGCTAATTATCATAATGGCTGCCAATCACGAAAATGGGCATTTATAATTGGTGTTAATCATGATGGTGTTAATCATGAAATAAGTTGGATGATGTAAAATGATATAAAAATCTATTTTTGTATTTTTAAAAAAAAAATTCTTAACACACGTTAAAACGCATTTTGAATGGGGTTTTTAAGGTTTTTAAAAAAATTCTTGGCACACAACGCCGTGAAACGTGTTTTGAACGGGTTTTTAAAGTTTTTTTTTATAAATTCCTTTGGCACACAATGCGGTAAAACGCGTTTTGAACGGGTTTTTTAGGTTTTTTAAAAATAAATTCTTGGCACACAACGCGGTAAAACGCATTTTGAATGTGACTGCTTAGTCAGTTACGCCATCCATAAGTGAATCTTCTGGGGGTAGCGAACAAATACTTTGTGTGTTCAATGTCAACTAAAATTTTGTCAATGATATAGTGGATGAAATCCAGGAAAGGTGGCACCATCGAATTTAGAATTTATCCAGTTCTTAAAAACTTAAATTTGTAATTCCAATTCAGGTAAAAGTAATTCTATTCTCATATCAATTTTTCAATTTTTTTTTTTTTTTTGTATATTTTCAGTTTGTTCCTAATGAAAACAATTTGGTTTATAATTTCTACAAGGATTCCCTGTGATAGTTCAAGGCTTCTTTGACCTTCTCACTTTTAATTTCTAAAATAAAAAACCCAATATTTAAAATAAAATAAAAAAAACTCTTTAATATTAACTTAATAATAATTACCTTCAACAATCACTTTTTTCGTCTTCATAGATGGATTGTTTTCGACTTCTTTTCTTCTAATTTCTGCAGGAAAAAATAAAATATTTGAAATAGAAAAAATCAATTTAAAATTAATTTAATTATTAGTTACCTTGACACTCTTCGCGCTTATTAATGATCGCTGCTTCTTTGTTTACTACTGTGTGAACCATACCGTTGACCAAACACTGCACTGAAAATTAAAAAAAACTATATAAGTAGAAATACTTCATTGAAATTAATAAAACTAACCTTCACGTTCTATTCTTCTATTCATGGCCTTTTCTCTGTTAATTGCTGTTGTAGCTGCTCCACTAAGAACTGTAGAAGCTGGAAAAAAAGAAATCTATAAAATTTTTCTATCAAGAATAATGAAAAAAAACTGACTAGAGACTGCGAAAATCGAACAAACTTGACTCTCATACCTCCTGCTCTTCCCGTCGCTGGATTCCAAATCCAAGTGTAATTCTTCATTCCTGATGTGATGCTAAAGAGAGCTCTGGTGCCTTCGATTGGGTTGGGGTCACAGTTTTATTTTCCTCTTATTGGTTTCCTTAAGCAGTATTCCTTCCTTCCTCTTATTGGTTTTTTTGCCACGGCCCTTCTCTTCTGCCTGGCTTTCTTTTCAATTCTCGCTTTTTGTTCCATAGGTTGTCCCTGACTTCATTCGGAGGTATTGACTTGTGTTAAGAAGATTAATGATTTGTGTAAGAATTTTGGCTTGTGTGAAAATATTGTATTGTGTAATGTTTTTTGCATTGTGGCAGGTCGCATATGGCCATAGTAGCCGCTTGCGACCTAAAGCAGTACCTATCAATCCATCCATCCATCCTTAATCTGTCTGGTTTTTTTGGTTGTATTTGAGTGTTTGGGGGTGTGGTTATGTAAGTGTATGAATGTGTTGGTTGAGTTGTTGTGTTGGTTGAGTTGTTTTTGCTATGTTCTCTGTTTCATTTGTATTTTGCTAGACTTTTGGTATTGTTAACATTTTGCTGATTTGTGCTTCCTACTGATTTTGTGGCAGGTCATGTAGCCTTTGTATTGGTCTGTATTTGTAGCCGCTTGTGACCTTAAGCAGTATTTCTTCTTTCTGATTCAAATTTTCTAAATTTTGTCGTATCTGCTACGTGAGTTTCTTGTATCAAAATGATATCGGGTTTTATTCTATCCAACCACTGAGCAAACAGGTTTTGCTTGACATCAATGGTTAGATTGAATGTGTTGAGTGTTGCGAGTTTTAATATATTTATTTGGACTTTTTATTCCCGCTGTAGGGGGGTGACTGTTCTAATCGCATGTTTGCTTCATCCATCCATCCTTTTCGTGGCTGGTTTCTTGACTGAAGGTACTGTTGCTTTCGTAATTTTCTCATTCGGAGTCGTTTCCGATTGCTTGGTATCAATGGTCAGATAGAGAACGTTTAAAGTTGCTAATTTTAATTTGGTTGTGTTCATGCTGAATTCTTTCTGCGGTGCCCACTGTTGGGAGGACTTTGGTCCATTTTCGTATTTTTCGTTGCCGGGGCGTAACAGTCTGGTTCAATTGGCCTTTTCTTATTTTTAGTCGCCTCACTGTAGTTGAGCGTCGGGGTTGCGAATTCTTCGATTTCGATTGACTCACTGCAATTTCGTGGTGATTGCACTGTTATTGCTGACATGATGTCTTCGAACACAATCTCGTCGTCGGATTTTGGCATTTCTGTTGTTGTTGCGGTGGTTTCGGTTTGTGGTTCTGGGCACTTTGGTGTCTGCAGTGGTCCTAGCCGGTGCTGCTGCACCTTCCCAAGCGAGGTGAGGCCATTCTCGGGGGATATTTTCGGAGCGCTCCTTCAAAGTCGTGTCTCACCTATCTCCATTTGCGTTTCCAGAACGCACGTATTTGATTGTGAGGACATAATTATGTCGTCCTCGTCGGTTTCGCTTCTCTTTTCAACGTTTTGCGGGTTCAAGGCTGGGCATTCGTTATTGTCAAAAAGGCTCCTTCCTTTGTTTTTATTCCGTATTGTTTGTGTATTCCATTTAATAAAAGTTGAATTGATTTCGAATCAATTGTCGTTGTTGCCAAAACAGCCTTGCGCCAGTCGTAATCTTGGTAGGATGTACCTGTGGTCATTTGGAGGTGATTGTTCGTATGTAAAAGGGTATTTTTAATTTAAGACCTGCGGTACCTAAATACACGCATATTTGGGATGTGTCAAAAGTTTTAAATTTCCTAAGGCAATGGTGGGCCACTTGCTGATTTAAAGTGGCAGTTGCTACAAAAGAAGCTGTTGATACTACTCGGCGCAACGATTGGTGACGTTGCAAACGCTCAAAAAATCAGAAATGACGGTGACGGATGGCTTGATCACGTGGATCCCACAAAGTTTACAAAAAACATCGCGACCGGAAAAGGAAATGGTCGTTCAGGTGGCGAGATACCGGGAGGATGACTGGGTGTGTCCAGTTCTGGCACTAACGGAATTTTTAATTAAAACAAGGGAAAAACGAAGCCATTATAATTTATTTTTAACGCAAACACCGCCAATTTAAACCGAATTCTCCTTGTATTGCGTTTATGAAAGTGTCGATGTCGCTGCTTGGGGTGGTCTTTTTAGATTGGCACAACTTAAATGGACCCATTCAAATTTGCAGTTGGGATTATCACAGCCTACCATATCTCTAGTTTCATCTTCAGGTTGCTGACAGTAACAATATAGTTTAACAGCTTTCTGAACATTATTGCTGTTATTACTTTGACTAACTGCTAGAGAAAATTTATGGGTTAACAATTCTGGCAATATAATTAACTCCCAATAGACTTGTGATTTTTCAATTATTTGTGAACACACAGCTTCGTCATAGATTACTTTACACATGATGAAACCACTTGGTAACCAGACGAAAAAATTGCACATTGTAATTCTGAAAACATACATCTGTAACTGAACTTGTGCATAATACTTATGGCTTGTTTTAAGCTGGTTTTGTTGGTCAACAAAACAGTCCTTAGAGGAAAGAAATTCTCCTACTGAGTTATCTTTCCATGAATGAGGACATTTGATTTCTAAAAGTGAATTTTCACAGCAAGAGCAAGTTACAAATCCATCTGGTGTAGCAGCAATGAATGGATTCTCTTCACAAATTTTTAAGCCAGTGGAACTTACTGATACATCTGTATGAGTTGTCATAAATTCATTTATAAATGCCTTCCGTGCTATACTTTCATGGTCTCTTCCCCATTTTATAGATGGAACATGATTCAAGTTGGCTGGAGCTGGTTGACAAAATAACTTTATCAAAGATATACTTGGTTTAGCCAGGCTTGTGTGAAGCACACTATATACAATGCTTGCTGTATTTCTTACCAGATGTTGTTCGTGCCACTCCGTACACATTAATTGACATCTTGTAGCCAGCCTTCTCTACAGTCTTAATCAGTCAGTCAGTCAGTCAGTCTTTATTGTTATTGTGACAGGTCACATATGGCCTTTGTAGCCGCTTGTGACCCTAAGCAGTATTTCTTCCTTCCTTCTCTACAGTCTTCACCTTTCTTCCAATATTTTGAATGATTGAACAAAGTCTTTACATCTTATTCCTAGTTCTTCATTTGTCATTTCTGCATTTTTCTCCTGAAAAACACTGCAAGTGGCTGTGGTAAACTTTGTTCTGAAACAGAAATATTCTGCCAAACAAAAGATTGTGCTGTTTCTGCAAAACTGCTTAAAGCAATTGGCTTATTTTCCAGTTCATTTAGAGCAGACAAAAATGTACTCTCTTCCTCTCGCGTGCTATGCGGAACAATCAACTTCTTCCTTTTTTTGGGGATTTTTCTCTTTGGGTTTGTAAAATTCTATTTCACTAACTGGTGCAGGAGTTATTTTTTTTTTTACATGTCGTTCCACTTGCAGGCAATGTCTGTACATGCAACTACAGTTATTTTAAGTCTCACTGCAGCCTCAAGCTTAAAAAGCACAGCTGCAACATGAGAACATGATTCACCTAAACTAAAAGACAAAATGATTTATGTATTATTATGATATAAATGAAATATTTAATATTAATTACCCAGCCATACAGTCACAATGTGCTGTTATAATAGTTCCACTTTCTTGCACAGCAACCCAGGAGTGATGTGCAGTTGCATTTACATGCTGGGAAGGTGTTACATCTGCTTTAAAAATAAACAGATTTTTGTTTGGCTGGATATGAAAGATTAGTAGAACCCATCCAGATTCAAAAAATAAATACGCCTCTAGACTCTTATGATTTTTCATTGCTTCTTGAGAAAAAACACCTATAATAATACAGATTATAAAATTCCATATTTTTGAATGAATTTACAGTAAAACTGAAATGTATTTTAAACTAGTTTTCTAAGTTCATGTTTCATTGTTTCAATGTTGTTTGCATTCTTTGGCAAAAGTCAATATCTTAAGAACACTAATTAAAAGTAGATTTCCTTCACTTTGTATATAATATTAATGATCATTGATTCAGTGTATAATCCACATTAATTTTTAACTAAATCTCTTCAATCAAACAAGTACATTATCTCAACTATATTCTTTTAAAATGCATTTTAAATTTAATGCTACTTACTACACATGTAGTTTCAGCATTTTTAAACTACACATAAAGCAAATCAAAAAAATTTACTGACTATAAAAAGTAAAATGTTTTGTAATGCATACCTGGGGATTCAATCAAATAGGTATAAATATCACCATACGTTATTTCCGGCCATTTCTTTGGATCGTTTATCCACGATCCAAATGGCAATTTGTAGGGGCATTCTAGACATTAAAGAAAATTAATTTATCATAAAAATTATGAGAAAAATGTGTGAGTTTTGCTTACTGAAGTCGCCATTTTGATTTTGGTCATGTGTGGTGGCATGGCAAGTGGCGACGTGCAGTGATGAGAAAAGTGAGTAAAATGCATCGTATTGCGCAGCCTCGTGGACTTATAAAAAAAATTAAGCGGTTGAAAAGGCAAATCATCATCCTCCTTTTCTTTTCCCTTAATTGGGGTTGGACACAGTAGTGGTCAGTGCCCGAGCAGACGGTTTCAGGCCCCATCGTCTACCCGCGACGAGGTGAAAACGGTGCGTGATCCTCGTAACCTTGTTTCTGACATAGTCCAGATGGGGTAGCCACCGTAGGCGCTCATCAAGGATGACACCCAGATACTTGGCAGAGGAGGAAACCGTGACGGCTGTGCCACCAATCCGAGGACAGCACCATTAATGATAGCCAATTGTATTACCTTTGTTTACATTGTCCTCAACTGCAATATCTAAGTTTAGAGAACATGAGTGGAATCTCAGAAAACAGTATGTATTTTATACCAGCCAATATCCTCCCTTCCTTAATATATTTCGCTCACGCGGTCAGTACTGGTCAGTCAGAGTAAAGATGAAGGAAAAATAATTAATTTAATGTGTGGATAATTTGCATATTTCACTTTTTATTTAACGTGATGTGACGTCACCGCTCTAAATATGTGAAAAAATTTGTATTTTGTTACACTTTTGGTATTGTTAGCATTTTGCTGATTTGTGTCTCTTACTGATTTTGTGGCAGGTCAC
>JAQIXT010002107.1:0-12193 GCA_034700445.1 Stenotaenia linearis
GTGAAAAAGGTTTAAATCTTGACCTTTTAAGGTATACCTGAAATGTCTCTATATCACTACCTAGAATGGTTGAATAACATACCTCTGTGAAAGGTCTAAAAGCTTAAACCTTTGTGAGTTAGACCTGAGGGTAAAAGATTTACCATGCATTTCAGATCATGCTGTATCAGAACATTTCTAACTGTTTGGGCTGTTACTTCAACTCCAAAGTCCTCTTTCAGTTGTGCTGCGAGTTTAGGTGCACTTTTTGATCTGTCCTTCTTTACTTCTCTAACGATGTGGTTTATTTGTCTCTCAGTGAGTTTACGTTTTCCTCCTCTTCCAGGTTTATTTGTGATTTCTCCAGTTTCATTGTATTTTTTCACAATCTCGGCAAAAGTTGACTTTGGAATTTTAATCAATTCACTAATTGTTCTTTGTGATTTTCCGGTTTTTGCAAGGTCAATCACAATTTTGTGTTTAGCAAGAGTAGTTTCTCTTTTTTTCATTTTTTTCTCTGAATTTTTGGAGTGTTACAGTTGTAAACTGTTTGTTATGGAGAGTAGTAAATATGCAAATTAGTTGGCATTAAAATATTATAACTTTATTACGTTGTTTTTGCAATTGGATGATTTGCCCGGATACTCATTTTGGCTTCATTTTGCACCTTGTTTAAAAAAGTATTGTTTTTATAATTGTATTATTAGCTAAGACCTCTAGATTTTTTCTACTAGTAGCAGACATGTTAGTGTATCTTTACTAAAATTGGCAGTTTAATAAAACAGTTTTAAGTTTTGTTAACATTGACTTTAGTTTCCACTCATCCTTGCCCGGATACTAATTTTGCTCACTGTATCACACTTTCATCTTGGAAAAATGGTGGGCAGAGGGGGAAAGGCACTCTTGATATTCAGTGTTCCTAGTGTACACTGGCAGTCACCTTTTGAAGTCTCTCATATAAGTAATAAAGTATACATCTAGTCTTACATGAGTAATATATTGAGCAATTGAAACTACAAATTTATCATTAATTAGAAGGAAAAATTTTTAGACACAAGTAATGTTACCTTTATTTGCTACAAGAGGTCAACAAAATCTGTGGTGATTCTTAGTCCAGTTAGGTTGGGTAAAATTGACCTTTGATTACTCGAAGGTGTTTCCCAGATAATGTAGTCAAGATAGAATAATTACACAATGGTTTAATAAAAATAAGCCTTTATTTTTACTACACGTTCACTTACGTCACACAGAAAATAACACTAATACAACCAATGACTCGATTTGATCCCAAATCGAGCGCTAGAATTAATTCAGCCAATTGAACTAGTTCGCCCCTGAATTTCCAATACAGAAATCGGTGGAAAATAACGCTAGAATATGGTATATAACTACCCAAATCAACATCAAAATCACTCTCCATTTACCCATGCGATTCATTTACAATTTTTACGTCATTACATCTCACTTTAACCATACCAATAGCACATATTCTGTCATCATGATTAACTAGAACCACGCACTGCGCTGAGCAATGCTCAAAAGAGCAGCTCAATCGACTTCATCAAAATAAAGCAAACCCGCGTGCGCGATCCGAAACAGAACCACAGCGAAACAATGCAATAATCAAGCAAGACAATAAACCACTACGAATACCAAGTATTCACTCACAAAAACCCGAATCTGTTTGATCCGGGCTCAGTTGAGTCAGGACGCGATACTTAATTCAGCATTGAACTAAGCGGTTCAATAAACAATAAAACACTTGATAAAAAGATACACAAAAACCTTCAGAGAACTCTGCACTCCTTGTTACGACAACTAACTAAGCGATCCGTCGCTTAGGCTTACGGTTGAAGAGCTTCGATCGAATGAGTGGCGATTAAACCACCAGATCGAACAGGAAAAAACGCAGTAGTGATCACTCGGAGCCTATCCCGACTCACAGAATGCTGCTACTCCGTCCCGGCCTTCGTCGCGAAGTAAAAACCTCGAAAAAGGTAAAAACCTTTCCTGATACACACTTGATGTGTGACCTACCTCAGATCACCCTCTGAGGAGCAGGTAATCCCTGATTAACCCCCGGAACCACATAGTGAACTGGACTAAGCCTCCCAGTCAGTGATATCTCGCCCCTCCTAATCCAGGAGAGCAAGAAAAACCTCTCGGATGTCCCACCCCTCTCTGTGCGAGAGAGCAAGACTGACTTGATAGAGAAATCATCGGCCACGAGTTTTAGTGCAAACCGCAACCAATGAAAATTTATAACCAAGTGAGGAAAATAAACTCTTATTTTCCCACGCAACCGATTTTTCCCTTGGCAACCAACAATGGAGCAGTCCGATTGTCGGCACATTCCGCCCTCGGCTGAGAGTTGACAATGAAAACAGGAAATGTTATTTTAGAATTAAAATATCATTTTGTTACAAATAAAATCTAGATGTACAAACGCAATCACTTGAATAAATCTTGCAACCCTTTACAATTTATCACTAATTTTGTAACTCTTTAATCACTCGGTATCGAGTGGTTAAAAAAGTTACCACAAATCTTCAATTATTCCTTGAAAAACAGCCACAACAATAATTCATGGCATAAAAATTAAAAATGAAATGAAAAGTACCTTATAACCTTTGGTAAAGATATCTCTTGGTAGAAAAGATGAATTGGAATGGAATTTGAGTATATTTACTATTTAATGCAATAAACATTTGCTCAAAACTGTTTATTCTGCATGTTTGTGCTTTTTTATATTCATTTATCGATTTTATAATCTTCAACCTGAAAGTTTATTATTGTGTTGCTGGGTCAGAAGTATAAGTATCAGTCATATGTATCTTGTCTTATATATTTTATTTCATTATATTTTACAGAATATAATGTCTGGTTATGTTTACTTTATACAGTACAAAGAATATTACAGAATATTTCTTAGTTCTGGACAATCAATTGTATTTTTATATATCCAATTGTCAATTTTTGCAATTAATTGGGGACTCATTTCATTTTTCCAGCTGCCAACCATACCTATAAAATTGAATTATTATTTAAAACTGCCAGAAAAATTAAATTACAAAAATTTATAATAATTTATTTTATTGAAAGGTAAAATTTCTTTTACAAGCATAGATGAAATGTATTGTATATTAGTTGTTTACAATAGATTCAATTTATGTAAATTTATGTAAATTTGATTTTTCTTGCATTGTAAATTAACTAAAAAGATAAATTGCTCACCTTTTCTCATGAATTTGAACTCCTGACCAAAGATTTCCTTGTCTTTCGTAGATGATTTGTTCACAGCTGTATTATTCTTCATATTATCAAATTTGCAGTAATCTGCTATCATTTTGACTTGTTTACTGTTTATTGGTATGTTGAGAAACTGGGCTACTTCATCAATTACTTTCTCTTGATTCTTGTTAAAGAAAGAAATTATAATTGTACTAAGGTAATTAATTATATTGATTTGTTAATTACCTTCTTCATTTCCTCATAAGTTGTAAAATAAATATTTTTTTCATGTCTTTTTTCCCAGACTTCCTTGACATGGGTGATGTACGGAGTGTAGGGAACTAGAAGTAAATTAGAAATTTAATTTAATTCAGAGGTTTAAGTTGTAAATACACTGCACGAAAAATCAGATTTATAAAAATTTACAACAATTAAATTTATTGTAAAAGAAAACTAATAATCTGATTTTTCTTGAAGTGATCGATTTTACTTTTGTTTTCCATGAACAGTTCTGCAAATTCTTCGATAGTTCCTTGAAACTTTATCGACGCTAGAGCGCACAGGAAATGGTAGTAAGATGTGATTGTGTCCTTAACATTTCTGCTCACATATATTATCTGAAAAGTGTTTTGTTACTGAGAAAAGGTTGGGAAAACTAACAATGACTTACTTTGCACTTGCTACTAAATATGTCTTCTGGGAAAAGCGATAGATGGGGATGGACTTTTATTGTTCGTGGTGATGGGAGGTTGATTGCTTGTTCTAGAGAATCGGTTATAGGATTTTCCCAAGCTTCAAAACTGAGGAAAAAAGTGAAATTAACAATTTTTTAAAAATATTATTGCTGTTGAAGGTTTTACTCCGCGTATGGAAATACGTCATCTCGAACAGTGATTTTTGCCTTTTCAAAATCAATTCCAGTCATCAGTAAATAAATAATTTCTTGCATCCACGTTGTACCTGAAACAAACAATGTTTTGTATATTTTTAATTGAAGTTTTGTCTATTTCGAAGAAGGAAGCAAACCATTATTCAAAATAATGACTTTTGACCATATCTTCAAATTTATATTTGGAACTTTTTTTCTATCCCTAACAATTAAGGAGGTCGAAATTGGATGACTGTGAAGTTCAGGGACAAGGTAAACATCATCGTGTGGGTCACATGAATCTTCCTATACAACCCTATCATCATCTGGTTACTGTTTATAACTGTTTTGAAAATATTTTTTGGGAAATGGACTTTTTTTAAGATCTTGTAATTTCTCCATGAACGTATGAGACAACAAGGATGGTGATAGGAATTGCAGTCTAAAATGTCCCAAGCTATTATTCTAACGGAAATCGGAGTGAAACTTTCCAGTTCTCTGTTCTCAGATATTCAAATAGATTTTCAAGATGAAATCTTAATTCCCAGGCAGCAGCTACTTGCCAAGGCCAAGTTAAGCCCTAGTTTTGGCTTAAGGGAGTGAAGACCAGAAATAAAGGTGTTATTGGATTTGTCTTTTACACTCTGATGAACACATTTTAGTTATTGAAAAGGGTAAAAGTTGACTACTTAGCAATTTAATGAAGGTGTTTACAAGTCACTTTTAGTGTTTTGCTTACTCTTTGCTTTAGGTGTAATCATTACACCACGATAAATTGTAGGATGGATATGGATGTGTGGAGAGCTCCAGACTCTACATTTATTCTCCTACAATACCTCATCACCTTGGTGTTATAGGCATTGCATAAAACGACGGAAACGTTCAAACGAAGAACCAGGAAAATACAACTGATAAGTAAACGTTAATTCAATCTAAACCCCGAACAGCACAACAGATCAGCTAAGCCTAAACACTGCGTTTGGTAAAGTGAATTGCATTTGTCGAACACCTGAAAAATTTCAAATACAATTTTATTTAATATACCTGTTTTGGGGAACGTTAATAAGAAAACGTCTCCATCCTTGATTTTAAAATTTTGAAACTTCTTCAAAAATTGTGGTCCGTATTTTGGATAGCAAAATTCTTCTTTGCCAACCAGGTACGTCTCGGTGATAGCTGTGCAGTGTTTGTATATTTTGTGACTTGGAGGGATCAATGTTACAATATCAGCCATTCTGTTTCCTTGAGAGCAGAATTTGAAAATAAAAATATTTTCCTTGCTGGTATTTATATACACAAGGATGAGTTATTAGCTGCTCATTATGATAATTATTGTGCGTCAATGCATATAAATCTTTCGTAATGAGCAGCTTATGTAAATAATGCTTATGATTAGATGATATAAAAAATTTGTAGTATTAGTATTAAGATTAATACAGTATACTACATATTTCTAGATTTTATTTTTCCAATAGATAAATAAATTTTGTTTTGGATTTTACATAATTCACATTGTACAGTATGTCTTTGATCCTGCTTGATTTATTCTATGGTTAGAAGTTTGTGTTGATATTCTTATTAAAGAATCTAATTTTTTAATATAATTAAAATATGATATAAATTTATTAGAGAGATTTATGAGAGCCAAACTTCTAACTTGTAACTTGTAAAATTCAATGCTAACTACTTGTTTAACTTGTAGTTAACATGGAATTTTACAAGTTAGAAGTTTGGCTCAGCTAAATCTCTCTAATATTCTAGATTATGTAACTTATTGTAAGTTGTCAAATGACAATTTTCACAGTCAATTGAATCAAGTGATGAAAAAATTCTTTAATTATAATGAAATTCTTTTTGTTGTGTAATTTCAAACTTGACGTCAAAGCAGAAATTTGATTCATGTCTTGTGAAATACAAAAATGTAGGAAAAATTTGATCAATTCATCTGTTTAATCTATTTAATGTTTTTTCAATGTATTTTAATGTTATTTCCTTGTTAATATTCAAAATCTGTTTTTTCATGAAAATTGTAACTCATACAAACTGAATTTTTTTTCTCACTCATCTGTTTTAAAACAATTGTACTATGACAGTCTACAAATTTTAGTTCTTCTGGTCTGGTTGGATAGTTTGTAACTTTTCTTTGTTTAACTAAGTAACAAGTATCTAATGGTTAAATAAGCTGGGAAATGAATTCAAATTATTTTTTATTCTTAGTGTCTCAAAGTATTGCTCAACTATCAGAAAGAAACGATACAAAGTCACTGACTTAGAGATTTATTATATCAGAAATTAAAAAAAAAGATGAAGAAGATTAAGAATTACATTTCTGTAACTTATAATGAGCTCTCTGGATTATCACAGTGATACAAAAAAATTTCACAGAATTTCTCTCAACTTTGGACAATCTTTTGTGTTTTCATATATCCATTTGTCAATCTTCTCTACCAAGGCTGGGCTCATTTCAGTTTTCCAACTGCCAACAATACCTAGAAGTAAGATAAGATAATAAATAATAAGATATATTGAGATAATAAATTCATTAGAGTAAACAATAGCTTTCTAAAGTGGAAGACCAACTCCTAAGAGAAATGTTTGGAAAATAAAGTCCATCTAGATCTGGAGTGAGTGGAAAACAAAACTTATGTCCTATAACTTATAAATTTTATGTTATTCATAAATCCTAAGTTATTCATAAATCCTAAGTTATAAGACATAAGTTTGTTTTTCGCAAATCCTAATGTAACAATAACACCATTTTTAGAAATGTTTCAGAAATAGCTTCAGGTTAGGATCGCTCTTTTTGCCATCATTTGGCCATTTTTTATGGACCGTTTACCTTTAAAATTTGCACTTTGCACACAAACCTTTTCTCATACAGTGGAATTTATTGTCACGAAGGATATTTGGACCCCAATGTGTTCTGTTTACTGCTGGATTTTCCTTCATATTCCTGAACTCGCAATGCTCAGCGAGCATTGCGATTTGTCCTGAAGTAATAGGTATGTTAAGAAATTGCGCAACTTCACCAATTACAATGTTCTGATCCTATTTGATAAAAAATCCTATAATTATAACTAATTTTTGTTAGTATCGCCAAACACTACCTTTTGCAATTTCTCATATGTTGTAAAGTATACATTTTTTTCGTGTCTTTTCTCCCAAAATAGTCTCACATGTGTAATATATGGAGCAAATGGAACTGCAATTTTATCAATAATTATAACAATTATAAAAATTATTGAACAAAAAAATTTACCTTTATTTTCCATGAATAATTCAGCAAAGTCTTCAATACTTTCTCGAAAAACAGCTGCAGTGATAGCGCACGAGAAATGGTAAAAGGACACAATTGTGTCTTTCACATTTCTACAAATATAACAAACCTGAAATAAATAAAACTCAGTGTAGAACTGATGAAGAAAGAAAGAATAAAACATACTTATGTTACCTTGCAACCTTTCGTAAAGATATCTTTGGGTAAAAAAGGTAAATGCGAATGGAATTTGAGTAATCGTGGCGAAGGAGCAGTATTTGCGATTTCAACATAATTTGGTGCAGGTCGTTCCCAAGTGTTATTACTAATACGCAAGAAAGTTAATATTAATTAGCTATGTAAGCTGAAATTGCATACTCAACATAGGGCAATATATTATCTCTGATACTGTGTCTTGCCTTCTCGAAATCAAGGTTTATCATCAACATGTAAACAATTTCTTGTAACCACGTGGTGCCTGGAACAAAATGTTATACTCACAGAAAATCGGATTTACAAAAATTTACAATAATTAAATTTGTTGTAAAGAACGAATGTGAGTTACTGTTACGGTTTTAAGCGAACGCTTCCCGGTTAATTTATAAAGTGTTTTTACAATCTTGTGGAATGTACAATGTTGACAACAAATATAATTGTAAATTTTTGAAAGTCTGATTTTTCTTGCAGTGTTACCTGTTTTGGGGTAAGTCAGTACAAAAATGTCATCATCTCTAACTTCGAAGTTTTGAATGGCTTTCAATGTCTTTGGTCCATTTTTGGTGTAACAGAACTGTTCATCCCCAACCAAGTAGGCTTCTGTGAATGCTGTGAAGTGTTGGTAAATTTTGTGGTTTTTTGGTATCAGAGTTGCAGAAATGTCAGCCATTTGGTTATGTGATGTGTTCTCTTCTGAATGTCGACTTTTTATGCTCTGAAGTGAAATGTGATCCCCGAAAATTATCTTATCAATATTGATATTCAAAGTCCAATTGTTTTTGAAAAATTTTTCAGATCTAGGTCAGGATAGATTTATATTTAGCTTAGAAATATAGGGATGTCTAGAAGAGGATGTTTACTGAATTTTATATCTTTTCAAATGATTGTTTCTTTAATTAACTTTTGCCCAGTAAACCGTGAAGGTTGATTCAATAGTACTTAATTACACAATACAAACATATTTTTGTATTGTGATATTAATGATGTTTCATCATTAAAATGTAATTAAAAAAATTCATTCTGTTGGTCATTGAATCAATATTAAATGTTGAAACAAAGGTTTATTAAATGGTTTATTGAATTTTTAATATTGACTCAATATATCTCCGTTGAAAAATTAATATTTGATCAACATTGAAATAACATTAGCTGGTTTACTGGGTGGTCAATCAAAGAAAGAAAAATAGGAAAAAGGTCATTGAAAGTGTTAATTACTTTGCAATGGATATTTTATTTGGGAAAGTGACTTTGATATGGGAATTCAAAGTTCAGATTTGAGTTTGTGATGGCTGGAATGATGACCGTACATCTTTACCATCATAGCGACCAACCGTAGTTTGATACGTAAAACATGCAAATATTTTATATTTGCCCCCCAGCTGAAACTCAGCTTTGTCCCTAGTCAATTCGACCTTGCAGATCATGATTCTGCAATTAGATTGACGATTCAAGAACTAATTTAGTTGCTACATCTATCTAAAGCTTATTTAAGCCTAACAGCCAACATGGCCACCATTTTGGTTAACTACCAAAAGAGGGCAGTTAACTAGATTTAATTCCTTTCTGGTGATTGGCTCTTATGCAAATTAGAAATATTCTAATTTGCCAGAGATAAGAATTTCCCACAATTCAGCTCGGTGGGACTACATAAAGGCCAACCGAGCCCAGAATCCCCCCGCTCTGACTCTGAAACCAAACTTGAACTTGACTTGACTTGTTGTGTATTGTATTGCATTGTTTTATTGAAAGTGTATTTCATTGATCATTCTTGGTTTGTGACCGAGAAGTGTATTTCCTTTGCAACGTGGCTTGACCGTACTCAAGAAGTGTTTAGTTTAGTGCATTTGTTATGGCCTTAGGGAATTGAATGTTGATTAACTGACGATCCTTATTCCCGCGCTCAATTTAAGGGTTGCTTGCCGGAATAATGGAGATTTAGTATAATTCCTTGTCTAAATCTAAGGGTCGGATGACAAATTCGGTCGGGATTTCCTTTTGTTCTTTTCAGATCGCCGTGGTTCCGAATAAGTAACCTCGATCGACGATTATTGACGATTCGCACGTTGCGAAGGTCACAGTGTGCAACAATGTACGACGGTTAGTCGGTTTTCCCCCGATTCCCCGACGTAATTCCTGTTTAGCGATCACAGTTCGCGACGTGGTTAGGAACAACGTGGTTGTAAGAAAGGAAATGGACCACAGGATTCTAGTGTTATGACTCGAATGTTTTATTGAACTGATAGTATGGTTTATATACAAAAAGAAAGGATGGGGTCAAGTCGGGTGATCAGCAGGAAACTGCTGATGACGTCATCATGGATGGCGGGAACATGCCATCTCACAGTGGTTAGGTAATTTGTTATGTTAGAATGTTAGAATTGGTCAGTGTCCGGTTTCCACTCCCAGTTCAATTGCTGTCAGTCGAAACCGGTTTAATTTGTCTCCACGCTTCGGTTCAAGGGCCGATGATTGGATTACAATATTTCCAGTCACTTCCATTATCGGTTTAAGGGCCGTGTATCGATTTGACGACCCCTCTTCTTAGTGTTAAACTCTTAGAGATTTTATTTATATCAATTATCGATTGATTATTGCCGATAATTGATGAAAGTCACAGTTTAACTTGTGACTTCCAGCACATATTATCCAATTTGGACCATATTCAACATGTAATTGTAATAAAATACTTTATTCATCTTTAATAAACAGTTTAAACTCACCCAATAGTACTCTACTTCTAATTTGGCTGTACGACGCCATATTGTCACCCATTAATATTTCCAACCTGATCAAATGTCAGATTGATTAACCATGAAAATAGGAATACAGGAATTATCATTGTGACCGGGACAAGGAACTCGTTTTTCCCGCGTTAAAATCCATTGCGCAGACCCTTTAAGACCCCAATGAGCCATTCCCGAATTCCCAACCGTCATAAGTTTACTAAACTTAACCTGATAAGAGTACTGAGTACGGGGATAAACAGATTACATTTCCAGTTTACTAATTAAAACGATGAATCAGACCCAGTTACATTACATCAAGCTCAGCTAAGAATTAATCTTAGTTAATCCTGTACTGTTTGTGTATTGTAATCTAAGGTTAGCCTAAAGCTAGGTTCACACTTGTGTTCACACTTGAAGTTAAAAAGAGGAGTAAGGATAAGTTAACCGCATTAGTTCACATTTAAGTTACCCCAAGCAGGGGTAACATTTACTCAAAACAACCAAATTATTATTGAAGCAAACAATAATTTTTTTGTTTTGACTAAATCCAAGCAGGGATATTACTGTAGTTAGATCGACCTTGCTATAACTCAAACATGAACTATTTCTCCCAACTTTTGTTACTTTTCCTTACTTCAACTTCAAGTGTGAACCTAGCTTAACTGAGTTTCAAGCAACTGGCTCTTATTAACCCCTAAAGTTTATAGCTGGTTAATTGATCAACTAATTTTTACTTGATGATTGTATTATGGTATTTAAATTATTTTGTGTTTTGGTTTAGAAATTGACCGCCCATTCGGGGTGGTTTTCATGGCTGTGGATTGGGCCACGAATAAATATCTGACACGGAACTCGTTTATCATTGGTTTTGGGCCTTTATTAACACCAAATCATCCCGAATCAATCCTACCCCAAATCCCCAATCTACTCAATAAACACCTGCCATGCGGTCGGGGACGGTTGCCCATGCCCAGGCCACGTGGCCCTGACACATTGGTTACCGCGATGCATAAGCCTTTCTCTCTTCAACCCATTTCTTTTCGGGGTTGCTTCGAACGGACGGTCACGGCTGGAACCGGGAGATTGGGATCAGACGAACCACTTCTTCACTCTATCACATCTAGCCACAATCTGTTCTGATCATGCATCTCCCGCCAACTCTCGTCACCCCTTATCCCATCACGTGACCAGAAGTCACATTAGCGATGTGGACGCGCCTCGACAGGCTGCGACGCATCCAGTGACTTGGTCACACCTTCTAGGGGCCGGAACAGTGGGGTCCCATTGCCCCGGTCACAAAATTATTATTGAAGCAAACAATAATTTGGTTGTTTTGACTAAATGTCAAGTGCCATTTTTTTCAATGTAAGTTATAAAGGAATTACAAAGAAATATAGTTACTGCTGAATTTTCTTTCATGTTCTTGTATTTAAAATGCTCAGCAAGCGTTGTGATTTAATCTGAGGTATCAGATATATTTAGAAATTCTGGAACTTCATCAATTACTGTTTCCTGATCCTATTTGAGTATAAATGCAATAACTAATTAATTATAACTAATTTTCATCAGTATTACTAACTATCATTTGCAGTTTCTCATAAGTAGTAAAATGTACATTCTTTTCGTGTCTTTTTCCCAAAAACTGTCGCACGTGAATAATATATGGAGTAAATGGAATTATAAATTTATCATTTATTAGAAAAGAAAAATTTTTAGAATCTTTATAATACTTTTCAATACTCTCTTTTCAATACAGTCGGACCCGCTTATAGCGTCAATCAACGGACCGGGCTTAAATTGACGCTATAAGCAGGTTGACGCTACAAGCGAATCCACTTATAGCGTCAAAGTGTTGGCCGGACCGCACCAAATGTGACGCTATAAGCGGGTTGACGCTATAGCCGAGGTCGCTACTGG